>CAMOHE010042572.1:0-45893 GCA_946598075.1 Artocarpus hirsutus
CTCAATGTGCTAAAATTATATTATAAAAAACTATAAGGTATAATTTTGATATTTTTCAAACAATAGGGTACCAATATAATTTTTTTTTAGAATATAAGGTGCCAAAATAATAAAAAATGCTTTTTTTAGAGTAAGTGTGGAGTTAACCCGTCCAAAAATATTTATGGGTTATTGACACTAATGTCCCTTAATTTTAGTGTCTTCCCCACTTTGCCCTTAAAAAAGTTTAAAAATTTTGTTATATTAAACTTTTAGATCTCTTTACTTTGCTCTCTATGTCCAATTTTCTAGTTAAAAGTGACGGAAATAAACCCACGTGGAGGTCGTTGAAACTCTTTATGGCTTAATAATGCCCTTCTTAATGCCTAATATAGCAAAACCCTTAAAATGAGAATCCTTAAATTATTTTTCCTCAACTTTTTAAATGAAAATATAAAGATAATTCTAACTTGGGGCTGCTAAAATGTAATTTTTGCAATTATAAACCACCCATATGTAGCTCACGTATGTTTATTTTTGTCACTTTTGATAGAAAAATTGGACAAATGGGCCAAAATGATGAGATCTAAAAGTTTAAGGTAATAAAGTTGTGATTTTAAGAGTTTAAGGGATAAAATTGAGGAGACCTTGAAGTTTATGTGTCATTAGTTTTTATAATATATTCGAATATTACTCATCCCTTTTTCAATAAATAGTGTACATTTTAAAACTATTACATTCGATCAAAATCACAATTTGTTTTTTTACAAATTTAGCATCTAACAAATGGATTTTTTTACTCAAAAAAATAGATATTTTCTAGTACATATTTTCACCTAAATTTTTTTTATGGACATCGCATTTTTGCTCCATCAACCTTAGAAACATCCCCACCAAAAGTTTTATCATTAAATTATTACTATAAAAAACGACTAAATACACACCACATAAACTAGGAAGCATTCTTTTTAAAACATAATAACACATAATTATCAGACCATAGATCCTCAAAAGCAAAGATTGACAAAAAAAGTTGGGCAAATGTTGAAGGTCCAATTTGGAGAGATAATAATCCCAGATCGTCTACCAATTGTGAGGGAAGAGAAGAATCCCAGATTGGAGGGAAAAAAAATCACCATCGAGACATAGAATCCAGGTCTGTTATTTTATTTTTTCCCTTAGCTGACCTCAATTAAAAAAAAATCTAAATTAAGATGCACTTTAGCATCCACTATATCAAGTTCAAAAATGTACAAATTTAAAAGTCGAGAACATGTAACGGACGAGTTTCCCAAAACTCTTTAAAGCGATGAGATAAGGTTGATCAAGATAAAGTCAAAATAACAAGATGATTAGGTTCAATGAATGATTACGAGCAACTCTAAATTAGGAAATTACCATATATCGTTGAAATCATAGGCGCAATGTTATCAATGAAATATGAGTCAACCACAACAAAAGAGGAAATTAATCCTTGATTCGAATAAAGAAGGAATATCCCCTGACTTGTAGCGTTCATTTAGTTATTTGATTAATTCGTTTCATTTATTGTGGACAAGGCCATAAATAGTGAGACCATTGAAAAAGCTTAAGTCTCATTCTGAGCAAATTGTTGTGTGTATTTTCTCTCAAAGAATAGTGAAATCTCTTGAAGTAGATGTGGCTCATTTTAAATGAGCCCTTGTAAATCATTGTGTTCTTTATTTTTTCTATAACTTTCTCTACCTTTGATTTGAGTCAACAAACACTATGGTGAGGTTTCTCTTGAGAGTTTAGTTGATGAATTTTCATCGTGAACAATATCTATACAATGACATCTACAAAATTTAAAAACAAATTTAAGTCGCATAATTTGTAGTTGAAATTGCAATACCAGACACAGTATTTCCATGCACATGAACGATTGCTCACTTTTTTGTTTAATTTTCACACTAAAAACGATATGTCGTTCATCGTGTAGAAATTTGTTGAACTTGTAGTTAATTTTACAGATGCCAGTATATTAATAATCACATCCATAAAATTTAAAAACAAATTTAACTTTTATATTTGTAGTTGATATCGCAATACCAGACGGTATTTTCATGCATATGAATGATTGCTAACTTTTTTGTTTTAATTTTTACACTAAAAACGATATATTGTTCATCACGTGGAAGTTTGTTGAACTTGTAGTTAGTTTTACGAGATGTTGTTTTGATGCAAGTTTGGTTTGTTAATTTCGTTTTTATTTATGTAAACGACATGTTGTTGAGTCATCGTATTTTGGATCCTCGTTCGAGTTAAACGTAACATGTCGGATGTAAGGTTGGCTCGTTAATTTCTTTTTTATTTATGTAAACTGCATGTTGTTGAGTTATGGAATTTTGCATCATCGTTCGAGTTTAACGTGACATGTCGTTTTTTACACTTCTTTATTTGAAACGACATGACATTTGCTTTGTCGTTCAACAATTCACTATGTTAATCTCATAAACATCCTATGATGATAAACTTTGAGTGAAGACACAATTATTAATTTTGCATATATAATATATAATGGACGCAGAAATGTTATTACGTTTGTTAAGCTTTTTTATTAAAAAATAAAGAAAATAATAATACTCAGGATTATGCAATCATGATAGATTTTCTTTTCCTTTTTAGTTAATATATACGAGTAACTCAAATATTTTAGTAATCAGTTTCCCAATAATAAATGAGCTAACCAGGCAACGACGGAGCTAGACTTCGAACAAAATTAATAATAAGTTACCATAAAATGAAATAAAATTTAATCCCTTTATAACAACCCTAATATATTAATCAATAGAGTGTTTAAGAACACAATTAAAAACAAAACATTATAGCATGTCAGAACTTATACTGTAACAATTAAAACTAATAAATTCTAGCTAAGTTGCCGATCAAAGCCTAGTGGGTCTTAAAATTTACCTACCTTAATGATAAAGAGTTCAGTAGACATTCTGACAATGTGAAAAATGTTTAAACCAGGCCCAAATAAGAACTAAACCCAAGAGGTAAAAGAGGGTGGTCGAGTGAGAGGGTGGGGGCACAAGAGGCAATACAAAGGGGCACATCTGTAAGAAATTACACCACAACAATAGTTTTTAAAATTTTTTATTGTGGCTCCGTGCTTTTAGCCAGGTAATGGAAAATGCCATAAAAGTTACTCCCAAGTGGTGTAGGGAACTAAGCCATTTGGATTGAACACATGTTGGAACTTGAAAGTAACAGGGAATGTCACAAGAGTTTGTATTCTGATTTTCATTACATGAAATACATCAGTAACCAAACAGCAAAAACAAATGAGCCCTCAAAGTTTCGAACAGCACGGTTTCAATTTATTCAATCATTTACCCCATCAGCAAGCTGCAAAAGCCAAATCACTCGGCATTCTTTTCGTATACGTCACTGGCGTATTTCCAATCGATGACTTTCCAGATGTTCTTTAGATAATCTGGTCTGACATTCTTGTACTGCAAAATAAAGGCATACATTGTGATGCATTGAAATGCAATTCAGGATAGTGGAAGAGTGAGAGAGCAGGTAAGCAAAGCATCCAATTTTAACCAGGCATCATTTACCAGAAGGAATTAGATTTCAAATATTACTTCCACTTTGCTTTGTCTAAGAAGAGACATCGGAAAGCTATCAACTCACTTCACCACCCATTTCAGTCTAGTACATCCTAGATAAGTGTAGAGGGGAAGCTGAATATTGGTAATCTGTCATCTTCTAAATGTTTGTCATTTAGGCTCCTATACATTAGCTTTAGTTATAGGAATGGTAAGTTGATAATGTTCTTGAACATTTTTTTTAGAGTGCATAATTTTTACTAATCCAAGTTGTCGCCAGAAATTGGGGTATCGAGGGTCAGAGCAGCTTGACATTTGTGGATGACAACAAATTGTCAACAACAAGGGCTTAGCTTCTCATGGTCGTTGCCTTGTTGGTATAGACATCTTTGAGTTTTGACCAGATCCCAAGACCCTCTTTTCAAAGAATGTTTTAACCCTTCGGCCATAGAACTTTCATTTTACAGGAGACTCGCGTATCAAAAGAGTAAAACTTGTTAAGTTATGTCCTATATATTATTCTTCCATATAACTGCTAGAACAACGACTAATTGATTCCCAATTTTGGGAATCATCAAACATTTCAGCAATTTACAATCAACACTGCGTCAAGCATTTTTTAATCAGAGAGAAGAAGTTACTTCTAATAATGAAGAGTTTTAAAGTAATATTTTACCTGTAAATAATATGCATGCTCCCAAACATCAATACCAAGCAAGGGAACTAAACTTGCTCCTTTAGTTACGAGTGGGTCCTGTGACAATTTATTCATAATGATAATTAGCCTTGTAAATTCATCTTCATCAAGATTGCAATTCGACAAAAATGGATAGAATTATTCATGTGAACAATGTCGGAAATCACAACCATTGCTGCTACTAATAGATGGGATTACAATAACCTTCAAAGTTTACCTGATTTGCAGTGGTTTCAACCACCAGTTTCTTCAATTCTTTGTCCAGAGCAAGCCACTGGCAAGGCAAAGGTCATCAAACAATCCAAACAAAATTAGGAAAAGAATAAATAAATAAATTTAAGTATCTTGTCAATGACAAGAAACAGATGTTTGGAAATAATAAGAGGCAAAACATACCACCCATCCCGAGCCTTGCAAAGCAGCGCCTTCTGCATTAACTTTTTGCACCAATGATTCTAAAGAACCAAAGTTCATATCAATGGCCCAGCCTAGAGAACCCTTCGGGGGTTCACCACCACCTTCCTGCAAGGTATTTAGTATTAGGATAAACCATCTATATTTCTTTTTATACAGAGGAAGCAAGAGAGGAGATCAAAAGGATCTAGAAAGTTTAACTTACACTAATAGGAGCAAGGTTCTTCCAAAAAATTGAGTGATTGATATGACCTGCAATTGCAAAAGCCATAAAAGGGTAAATAGTATGATAAAAAATTATTTGTAAAATTCAAATGAGAAAACATAAGAAAATTGATGTGTATACAGTATTTATGAGACCATTAAGACATACTGACATAGTGAAGTATGTAACAGAGACTTCCGCCACAGATTCTCAAAAAAAACTTCAAAAGCCGAAACTTGGGATATTTCACCTTCTTTCTTTTTGAAAAAGAGAAAATGATAGTGGCGTGCAGTATGTTTTATGACAAGAAAGAACCCAACCAATACCAAACTCAAAATGCAAATCCCAAAAGCTGGTTAGTAAAGTGGAATTCACTGAGGTGACACCTTTTACCACAAAAACACCAAAATGTCTCCACTACAGCAAGAGCTGTAGATAATTTTCAACAATAAGACATGGTTGACCCAATACTATATCACAAAAGTCATAGTATCATAAGATTACTTGGAATCTGAAGCATACCATAGCTAATACAGGAAATGGCCAGGAGCTCACAGATTTTATGTTAGTTGGTGAGTCTAATAACTTTCAATGTTCATGTGGCTGTTGAGATAAGATAGCGAGCCAATAAATAACTGTACAAGGAGTTGGTTAGGCCCCAAAATATTGGAAGCTAACTGATAGATTATAAAAAGGGGAATTTCCTAAGTGAAAGCTACGGGACTTTGGTAATTGGTGACTTAGAGAGAGAATTATACAGTGAAAGACTTGTATTTTGGAGTTTGGAGGTTCTTGGCCATATATCAAGCATTGTGTGGTACTTGTTCTTCTGATGCAATACAAAGATTATCTTCTTGGTTATATTCTGCTGTGTTTTGGTTTCTTCTGCAATTGGGCAAGTTCTCTGATCGAGTTTCTGGACATATTCTCCACACTTTATTTTCTCATCTTATTTTCCCTTATATACAAACAAGACACGGCTAACAAAAGCCTGACCTTGCACATAATCAGTTCATTTCTCAAAATAAGTAGTCTTGCCGAGCTAAGATATTCATCAATCAGTTCACAAACCTAGCACTAACCTTTGAGTTATATGTAAATGAAACTATTATATTTTAAGGAAAAAAAGGAAAGTACCTATTATTATTAACCAAAATTTCAAGAAGCCAACCTTAATCTTAATTTCACAAGATTTTAGCAATTCCTGTATTTATAACTCTAAGAAGTCTATTTGACTCCATTTGCTTCCTAACATTTCAGTTTCGCTATATCATCCTGATCACAGCCAAACCTCCCGATTCAAACCAAAAATATAAGACAATTTTAGATCACTCTTGAATACTAACGGTTCAGATACAAGCAAAGGTCAAACATAAATTCCGATTTTTCCAGCAAAAATATGCAAACACAAATACTAGAAAACCAGAAAAGAGATGACATAATGCGAACGAAAAAGAAGATGAGGAGCAACAAAGATTGACGAACCTCCACCATTGAACTTGATGGCGCTCTGCAATTTCGCGACGGCAGCGGCGTCGCCCTTGGAAATGGCCTCGTGGAGCTGCTCGAGAGCCTTGTTGTAGTTGGTGACGTAAGCCTGGTGGTGCTTCTGGTGATGAAGCTGCATGATTTCGCCGCTAATGGCGGGCTCCAGAGAGCCATAGTCGTACGGAAGGTCCGGGAGAGAGAAGGTCTGCAAGCCGCGAGACTGGGCGATTCCGGCGCTGAGGAACCCAGCCTGGATCCGAAGCCCTGGCGTCGGGAATCTTCTGGAGAAGAGAGCTCGGAGAGCCATGGAAATGGAGTTCGAGGTTTCGAGAGGAAGAGAAGCGAAGAAGAGGGAGAGAGAGAATAGGAAGCTGAGTACTGACAAATGAGCGAGTGAGAGACGCAGGATTTTATAGGTTGAGAGAAATGCTACAGTAACTGTGGGTTACGGAATCTGGGTGCCGAACGAGGGAATGTCAGTGACATGTGGCTGTTTGTTAGATTTATCAAATCAATGTGCTATCGGTGATGCCATTGCTAGGCTAAGCAAAAACAAGTTTACTAACTTCTACGAAAGCAGTTGTTTTAATCATCATATTAATTTTTCCATCATGTTGAGAGCATAGAAATAAAAAAATTAATCTAATAGTCATAACAATAGTACCTAAGGGATAATTTGTATGGTAAAAAATTTTTAAACGTTATGATGCAAATTAAATTTTGAGATTTTGATGAAGTCCAATCTCAACGGTTGGATGATATGATAGAATCTAAAATGTTGATTTTTTTCTATTTTTTTAGGCTTTTCCTTTTTCAATTGTTCGGGTGGAAAATTTATGGAAAGGAATGTGAGAGCTTTGAATTTAGGGTGCTTCATCGCGATCTTTTTTGTTAAAGAGATATCTATAGGAATATTTGAAACTTTAGTTTTAACTTATCAGTCACGATTGTAAATAATGTAAAGCTTTTAATATCTACAGTAAAATGCAAAAAGTTACTACAAAATAAAATCTTTATATTTTATAGTTCTTAAACTTAAAAGTATCAATTACAATTGAAGTTTCAAATAAAAGCTATATGTAATCAAGAAAACAGGAAAAGTAGATTTCCTTCCATACATATATAACAAACAAGTCAAATATCAGAAAAATGTCTACAAGCTCAACTACATCCTCTTGGCCTCTAGCTAAAACAACAGTAACCATTATACTCATTCCTCACAAGAATTAATTGTTAACGTGTCAACTTAGTAAAACTTAGTAATACCCTAAATAAAAACTTATATGGTAGGCCTTTTGCAGATTGGATATGTATGAGCTAAAAAATGTCACATGCCAACAACACTCATTTTTCCAAAACTTTTGTATGCTTTTTCTCATTTCTATTAGGTAAAAAGACCAAAGAAAAACCCATCATGCATGCAAGTCTTTGTTTGAGTCCCATCCAGGAGCCTTTTGGGCAACGCCATCAATAACTACCTCGCTTCCATTTCTCACATCAATTAGGGGATCAGATTCGCCTTCCTTTACCTGAAAAAAAAAAAATGTACCCAATTTTGAATATGGTTACGAGATTACATCATGCAAGCATGATTTAACGATAAATCCACACCTAACTCCACTTGCGTGTATCTATGTGCAAAAAACGTAAGAATTAGTAGGATATGGTAAATAAAATGCAACAATTAACAAAATTTAATTATAACCTGGAATGATGGCAATGTTGCTTCGGTAGCCTTTTTCTGACTCTCACGTGTGCAGAAGTAGGAATAAAGAACCATCCCAACAAGGGCAATCAGAATTCCCAAGATGTTCCTCCAGTTAAATGGGTCATGAAGCAAAATGTAACCAAAAGCCAGGACTAGACATGTCTTCAGATGACCCAGAACCTGATAGGTGACAGGGGATGTCTTTCCAATAACAAGAAATGTGCTAAAATTTACAGAGACAGAGATCAGACAAGAGAGGAAGATGAAAACCTGTAGATAGAGAGTGCAAAATAGAATTAATTTTATATTCAAAGAAAAGGATGAAGATGGACTTGGTACCAAAATTCTTCTAATTCTCACCAGCACTTGAGTTGTGTAATTAAAATCAAATACGTTTTGATTAGTGAGAAACCAGTCCAAAAAGGGACCAGATATTAACAAGGTCCCCGATTGATACGGACATGACTGATATAGTAGTTGGGTCGAAGAAACCTTGAATTTCTTTTGGATGGTATTGGTCATCTGAAATGAACTAGTTAAGAACCTCAAACAAAATTACATAAAATAGGCACAAACAAGCTCTTGGTTGAATTATCATGCATCTCTTAAAACCTTATAACTTAAAATGTGAAATATTTGAGGGATTCATTTTCTTTTCAAAAGGATACAATTTGAGCAACACATGTTGTGAGAACTGCTAGAAGAGACAAGATGCAGCCTAGTGCATTGAGTTGAACGTCAGTAATTGTTGCGATCCCAACACCAAGGAGGAGAATGAGAAGAGATAGCTGAATGCTTCTACTGCAATAACGCTAAATCTGCATCACTACACTGTACACCCCCATGACAATCCTGCTTTAGGTCTTAACAAATACATTGAACTGGTTTGTAATTCTGTTGTATCTTTTGCAATGTTAACAGGTGTCCAAAATAAGGTGTGGATAAATTGTTGTGTGTACTATCATGACAAAGTCAATGAGCGGAGGCCTAGCGCATGAGGATTAATTTTACATTTGTACCGTCATAGTTTGCTCTTGTAAGGAAATTTTAAAGGAAGAAGCAGAAAAACATGTTCTATATCATGACTTCGGTTCAGTCTTAAAGTCGGAGGAAAGGTGAACATATACATAATGACAAAAACCTGAATCTTTTTGCAAGGAAAAGAGTCTCCAACAGCACAGTACAAGGGATGATTGCCAACTTAGTCATCTGGAATGCAGAAACAACAAAGCTTTCAGAACTAATACAAAAACATCAATGAACAAATCAGAGTACAACAGATAAGAGAAGTGTACCTGATAGAAGCCAACAGAGTTGAATCCCAAGCTAAGATTTAAAAGTCCAATCGATATGCCATTGAGAATGCCAAAGCCCACAACAGCTTTTCGATCAAAAGGTTTGTGTTCAAAAAATTTTAATCTTCTAGCCACATGAAGAGAACAGAAGGTGACTAGAAGATGCCAGCTTGTCAAAGTTGTAGCTGCACAAGTCAAATTCTAATTCCATCAGCACAATCATCAATCTAATTGTAATATTTGTGACCACTCATTTCCCACCATTTTTCTTGGAATGTAACATCTCTGAAGCCTTTCATAAATGGCCGATGTCCAGTTTACGTGATAAAGAAGTTATGTCTTCGTAGCCATAAATCTAAGCAACCATCCAACTCCTTATCGTCGAAAATGACCTTGCCATTGTCAAGGTATTCTTAGCTCATGGCTTACTCAGATCAAAATTAACTATGTTCCAATAAAAAACAATAATTCCAATTGCCCACGAAATACTACTAGTTTTCATTTCCCTTCCCCTACCCCCTAAATAATAATGAAGTTTTGTTTGAATGAAAAATACTGTTTTCTCTTATTCTATTGTTTGAGAATACAAACGGATATATAAAATACAACATGGCTGAGAAAATATTCAGCAATAAATAAGAAATTTCTTAATCAACGGAGAGTATATCTCCACAGAATTTGGTGAACTAAAAAGAAAAACGTATCCCCTAAAAAGAGCCTACTTAGCTGTACAAAATATATTCTGCATAGCTATACAAAATATTCTGCATATCCTAATTGTAATGACCTGAATTTCTACACCCTGTCAAGCTGGGCTGTAAATGTTGAGTAAGCCTAGCTTGGACTTCATCTCTTCAAACTTTGCCTTTGACAATGCCTTAGTTAGAATGTTTGCTGTTTGTTGAGCACTCGGAATGTAGGCGAGATTGATTGTGCCACCTTCGAGTTTTTCTTTGATGAAATGTCTATCTCTCTCCACATGTTTAATTCGATCGTGATGAACAGGATTCTTGGCTATACTTATAGTGGCTTGATTATCACACACCATGTTGATGGGATGAGTAGACGTTTTAACCACATTTTTTCACATATCCCGTAAGCCATAGCTCGAAATTCTGCTTCTGCACTACTCCGAGCAACAACAGTCTGCTTTTTACTTCGCCATGTAACCAGATTCCCCCACACATAAGTATAATACCCTGATGTGGATCTTCAGTCAGTAATAGAGCCAACCCAATCAGCGTTAGTGAATACTTTAATGTTCCTTCTCTCATTCTTCTTAAAATGAAGGACTTCTCCTGGAGTCTTCTTCAAATACCTCAGAATATGGTATACTCGGTCCATATGTTCTTTAATAGGATTATTCATGAATTGATTGGCAACGCTAACAGCGAAACCAATGTCGGGTCTGGTGTGTGAGAGGTAGATAGGTCTTCCTACCAATCTTTGGTACCTTCCTTTGTCAATAGGAACATTGTCTTCTTCTCCATTGCCTTTGGTGATTGCTTCCATTGGCGTGTCTGTAGGTCTGCAACTAAGCATCCAGGTTTCCTTGAGTAAATCAAGGACATACTTACGTTGAGAGACCACAATTCCTGTTTTGGATCTTACAATTTCCATCCCAAAGAAATATTTTAGGTTTCCAAGGTCCTTGACCTCAAATTCAAGAGTTAGAGGCCTCTTGAGTTCTTTAATCTCCTCATCATGATTTCCTGTCAAGATTATATCATCCACATACACAATAATGATACATATCCTTCCAACAGGAGAATGCTTAACAAACAGAGTATGATCAGGCTAGCATTGAGAGTACCCGGACTTCTTTACCACTTTGGTAAACCGATCAAACCATACTCTAGGAGATTGTTTTAGGCCATAAAGAGATTTCTTCAGTTTACAAACCTTGTCCGAGTTTGCCTGAGTTTTGAGTCCTGTAGGAATTTCCATATACACTTTTTCCTCCAAGTCTCCATTAAGAAAGGCATTCTTGATATCTAGTTGATGAAGATTCCAATCACAGTTCACTGCAAGAGACAAAAGTACTCGAATAGTGTTAAGTTTTGCAACAGGAGCAATGGTCTCCTGGTAGTCAATACCATAGGCTTGTGTGAAACCGTTAGCAACCAACCAAGCCTTGAACCTGTCTATACTGCCATCTGCATTGTATTTGACAGTAAAGATTCACTTGCATCCCATTGGATTCTTTCCTGAAGGCTGATTGACTATTTTTAGAGTTAGCAATTTCGGATACGTCACGATGACACAATACGAAAACGGCACGATATAAATGGGTTTGAACCGCATGATTATTAATTGTGCCATAAATGGATTGGCACGAATAACACGAAAATAAATGTGTTGAATTCGTACTAGCACGTTTAACACGCTTTAACACATTTAATTAAACATGCAGTAAACGTGTCAACACGACACGGCACGACCCGCCCGTTTATAGCATATTTAAACTTAAAATAAAAAAAAATTATAATTTTGTAATTTTAAAGGTTCGAACCTTGCACCTAAAGGTGTATTATTGAGCTTACCTGCACTTCACTAAACAATCATGCAATGTAAAATGAGAGCTTTTAGTTTATTTATTATGATTTTAACACTTTTGAAAGTTAAAATAAAAAATTTTATGACGTTGCAAGCATAAGGAATCAAACCTGCCCGCCTGAGAGTAGCATTATAAGGCCTGCCTCCACCACGCTTCATGGCCTTTTGGTGTTAAGTGGTAGCTTCTATTTTATTTATTATAATTCTATTACGTTTTTGTTCAACAGTCCCACATCGAAAAGAAACCAAAATTTTTGTCACAAGTCTTCTATATAAAGGACTCGTTTCTCTCCTCCCTATTGTCGTCTACTAATGAATCCATTCATGGGCTTGGAGTAATTTTCTCAAGTCTGAGTTGAAAGATTGGATTGAAAAAAAAATGCAGTTTAAAACATTTAATAATAAAAAAATAGGAATATTTTAATTTAATGATAAAAAAAGATAAGAATTTTAATTTAAAAAGAGGAATATTTTGATGTTTTAAATTTTAAATTGGAAATGACTGCTTATGTTAGAAATTTAATTTTTTTTTATTTTTTAATTTTTTGGGTTTAATTTTTTAGGTTATAAATGTGTGATAATCGTGTTAAATCTGTCACGGATATTTAATAATCGTTTAATAATTGTGTTAATCGTGTTGTATCATATTACACGTGTTATGAGTGTGCCGTGTTCGTATTTATGTTTTAGGCACGTTTATTAATCGTGTCGTGTTCATGTTTAGTGTAATCATGTCGTGTTATAATTGTGCTGACACGAACACGACACGTAACATGATTTGCCAGCCTTAACTATTTCCCATGTACCATTCTTTTCAAGAGCCCTGAGTTCTTTTGTAACAGCTTGCTTCCACTCACGATCCTATATAGCTTCTTGAATGCTATTAGGAATCTGAATTTCCGTGAGTTTAGTAGCAAAGGCACTGTAATCAGGGGACAACTTCTTGTAAGAAATGAAGTTGCAAATAGGGTGATGAGTACATGTCTTGACACCTTTCCTCTGAGCAATCGACAAATCAAGATCTTGTGGATTTATATTATCAGAATCCGAAGCAGTGTTACCTGGTTGTGTTTCTTCTAGGATTGGCTTCGGTTCAGCTTCACGACTAGTCCCTTTTTGCGATTAATCCTCTACATGTTCTTGATTTTTCTTCCTTATGGAGTACACCAAGAGATCATTGTTTGTTGCGGGAACACGCGTGGATTGTGTTTGGGACTAGCTTTCTGTGATCGGAGAGGTAACAAGAGGAATTGATTCTGACTCGACAGGTTTGAGTGGTTCTAATTGTTGGGATGTTTGGGTGTCACTCTCAAATTCCCAAAAAGAATGTTCAGAAATCTCACTCTCCCCCTCAATATTGTTTTTGGAGTAAAAGGTTGATTTTCGAAGAATGTCATATCCATAGAGTGATAAAATTTCTTTGCGAGAGGTGAATAACACTTACATACCTTCTGATTTGGTGCATACTTGAGAAATATAGATTTTATGGCCTTGGGATCAAGTTTACTTCTCGATTGTTGAGGAATATGAACAAATGATATACACCCAAACACTTTGAGAGGAATGGATGAAATGAGACGTATTGATGGATAGGAATTTTTGAAGACTTGACACAGAGTTTAGAATTTAAGGAGACAGGAGGGCATTCGGTTGATTAAATATGCTGCAGTAAGAATGGCTTCACCCCAAAAAATTTTTGGAACATGAAATTGAATCATCATTGCTCGTGCAACATCTAACAAATGTCTATTTTTTCTTTCAGCAATTCCATTTTGTTCAGAAACGTTAGTACAAGAACTTTTGTGAATAATTCCCTCTTGTTAAATATTCCCCAAGAATAGGGTTGAAGTAATCTTTGGCATTATCAGTATGAAGAATTTGGATTTTTGTGTTGAATTGGGTATGAACCATATTATTGAAGGATTTGAACAATTGGCCTACCTTAGATTTTCTTTGATGAGGAATACTCAAGACAACCGTAAGTGATCATCTATGAATGTGACGAACCAACGAGCCCCTGTTACATTATTTATTCTATATGGTCCCCAGACATCCTTGTGGATCATTGAAAAAGGACGTGATTCTTTATATTCTTGGATAGGATAAGAATTTCGAACATGTTTAGACAATTGACAAGTTTCACATTGAAATTCAACAGAATTTTTATTAAACAATGAAGGAAAGAGTTTTTTGAGATACATATGATTTGGATGGCCTAAACGACAGTGCCATAGCATAACTTCACTATCTTTATTATTTCTAAAGGCAGAAAAAGACCATCTTTCTTCAATTGATTGTTGTTCCCAATATTCGGCTACTAAGAACGTGTAGAGTCCCAAGTGCAAGTCAACACTGCCAATCATCTGTCCTAAAGTCAAATCCTAAAAAACACAACATTTAGATATGAATTTAGCAACACAATTCTTTTCCTGAGTAAGTTGCCTTGTAGATAAAAGGTTGCAATCCAAATTAGGTACCAACAACATGAAATTAAGAGTTAGGTTCTCTGAGATAGCAACAAAACCTATGCCAGTCACCTTTGAGACCGATCCATCAGCTATTTGAACATTATAGTTTTTAGAACAAGGTTTAAGATTTTGGATAAGAGATGCATCACCAGTCATATGATCGGAAGCCCCAGAATCGACCATCTATAAAACCTTTTTGTCTAACTTTTTAACATTAAGGGCTGCTAAAGAGTTACCTTTTTGGGCCACTGTTGCAGTTGCTGAAGGATTATTATTTGAGGAAGACATTTGTTGAGAATCAATAAACATTTTTGGAGCATTTCTAGTTGCTCCTTACTGAATTGGCTTGGAAGCTCCTTGGCTACAACATGGTTGCCACGACCTTCTCTCCTATTTTTTGGCTTTCAATCATGTGGCTTTCCATGTATGTCCCAGCAAGTTTCACAGGTATGTCTTCTTACAATGATCACAAAATGGTCTTCCTTTCTTGATGCGGTTGTCATCAGCTTTTTGGGATACTAAGGCAGCGGCATCATTGTTTGTTGGCTGATTTCCAGTGCTCATCATCACTTTCTTACCGCTCTCTTCACGTCTAACTTTGGTGGCGACTTCACGTAGGTTAGGTAGTGGCTTGATGGCAAGAATTCGACCACAAACTTCATCGAGATTCTTGTTGAGCCCTAAAAGGAACTTGTAAATTCTTTTCTTTTCAACAACTTTGTTATATTTTATAGCATCAGTTGGACAATCCCATTGAGTAGTCTCATACATATCAAGTTGCTGCCAACACTTACTCAGACAATTGAAATATTGGGTGACCGTGAGATCCCCTTGACGAAGATCATGAAGAATCCCTTCAATCTTAAAAGCCTCCGCTGTATCTTCTCTATGTAAAAAGGTTTCCCGAGCTGCATCCCAGATTTCTTGTGCTGTTTCAGAGAGAATGAAATTCTCTCCAACTTCATTTGTCATGGAATTTATAAGACATGACATGACAAGGTTGTTTTCAGCCTTCCATGTCTTGAAGGATGGATCATCAGACTTTAGTTTCTTGGCTGCACCTGTAACGTAATCGTCTTTCCCTCGACCACAAATGAACATCATAACTCAGTGGGACCACTGTATGTAATTTTGGCCATTTAGTTTGTGTACAGTAATAAGAACAGCGCCAGACTCTGCTCCTCCATTAGAACTGGTAACCGTGGGAACTTGGGAAGAGGTGGACAATTTTTCTGAGGTGGGAAATGCCATTGAAACACTTTGGAACTCTTATCAAAAACGCTCTGATGCCATGAAGTTTTGTTTGAATGAAAAATACTGTTTTCTCTGATTCCATTGTTTGAGAATACAAATGGATAAATATAATACAAGACGGCTGAGAAAATATTTGGCAATAAATAAGAAATTTCCTAATCAAAGGAGAGTATATCTCCATGGAATTTGGTGAACTAAAATGAAAAACGTATCCCCTAAACAGAGCCTACTTAGCCGTGCAAAATATATTCTGCATAGCTGTACAAAATATTCTGCATATCCTAGTTGTAATGACCTAGATTTCTGCAAATAATAATAATAATAATAATAATGGCAATAACTATTGACTTGTTTGAATCTGTACTTGGGCTCTTGGTGTGATAGTCGTTCACAACAACTTTATCAGATTCCATAACTAGCACCAAAATCGTTTAATGCTTTTAGAATCAAATGCATGCTTCGAAGCAATAAACCCACATTTTTGTTCCTCCTAAATATCATTTTTAAAGAAAATAAAGCAATCCAAAGTACATTATCCACAGACACACACGACCCTTGTTTCCTACAAAGGGCAAGATGAAAATGACAAATATCTCCATGTTTGACATAAAAGCTGACAAATTTTGACACAAAGCTCTTGTTAGAAACTTACCAAACTTGAATCCCAGTGAGCTAATCAACGCCTTGTTGCAAATCACAATGGACACTGATGAAACCACTGACAGAGTCAACGCCCCAACCGTCCCTAGCTGAAATCTCTCGCCCTCACTCATCATTTTTTATTTTTTATTTTTTTTTCTGCTCAACCTATTAATTAAAAAGATCCAACACAACCCATTGTCAAATTAAGGCAAACCAATCCCAATTTAATAACAAAGACGTAAACAAAGAAAGCAGTGACAGTACTCACGAGTATGTATCTTGCTTAAGAGTGATCAAGTTAGAGAAATTAGAATTGACAGAGGTAGATCTTGAGGTTAAGATTAATGGGCAAAAAAAAAAAAAAGAAGTAAATGAGTTTTCTACAGTTCAAAGATTGATTGGTTGGGTAGTCACTGTCTCCGTGATTTGGCAATGGCTGGTCAGCCTGGTCCTGGTCTGGTCTTGTCCGTGGTTTTTTTTTTGGTGGGTGTGGGTGTGGTGATTAGAACGGTACACCAAACAATGCGTCAGACAGAAAATATGAAATAGCTGAAGGGAGGAATGTGGACGCCACTTTCTCCGTTGTTTCTATTTCCAGGCCGAAAAGTTCGGCAAAGATGAGAATTTCCCCTGCCGTCTGCTTATACTCGTGCAACGGCGCCGTTTTTGCCTTTGTTCCCATGTTTGTACGGCAGGAAACACACTTTTCAAAAATAATTTTAGTAAATAGAGTTAGGAAAATATTTATTATAAATTTTAAAGTTATGACGTAAGTAATTTATTAACATTTTGTTTACAATTAAATAATTTTTATTTGTATAATAAATAAATTTATGGTGTAAATAATATATTTATCCCCTTGTTATAATATAAATATTTCTTATTTACATAGTAAATAAGTTATTTACATCGTAAATATTTTATTTATTACAAATATATTCCGAACTTAATATTTACTTCAAACAATCAAAATTATGGCATTTTCTTATATAACTTGTTCTATGTTGGTCTTTAAACTTTAACATGTGACAAAGTATACCTCTGAACTATGCAATTTATCTCATTTTGATTCTTGAATTTTAAAAAGGTGACAAATTACACTCCTAAACTATGTAAGTTGTCAGATTTTGACCCTTTTTGTTATTGAATTTGTTAAATATTGACAAACTGAGATACATAATTGTTGGAGAATGATTTGATCAGGCCCAAATCAAGAATAATAGGCCCATTGAGGGAAATTCGTTGTGTTTGGACAAATTGATGGGGTTATTCGCTTCAAGGTCTCGTTTTGTTCGATAAAGTCCGTGCAACTTTATTTGGCTCAGTGTACACATTTCCTTCTATCAATTCGTTATAGGGACAGATATCGCTAACAGCAAAATAGAAAGAACTCTTTGTTCGATCGAGTCAATATGATGGATTTAAGCTCGAACGTGTCAGTTATGAGATGCAATAATTCATGAAGCAAGCATGGGAACATGGCCCGAGATTCATGTCTAGGAGGATTGACTTGTATCATGCTACTTCAAGCACTATGGAATCCACTTTTTCCATTAGTTGAAGCCTACATTCTTGAGAGAAACATCTATAAATAGAGGTTGAAGGCGTCATTTGTAAGAATCCAAACACCTTCACAAGTTCCCAAGACTATGCATAAATACACTTTGAGCAAATCTCATACTTCTTAGTTCAAGTATTTGTAATTTGTATTGATTTCAGCATCATAGTGAAGAACAATAGACGTTGTTTTTGTTGTAGAGTTAAGTATAACTGTAAAAATTCTACGTACAATGTCTTTAACCTCGAGCATTTACTTTTGAATTTAGTTTCTTCATATTCATTTGTCATTATTTGTTTTCTAATTGTATTTGTTTTCTAATTGTGTTTGTGAAGCTATTAAGACCTAGTAACAAAGATTTGATAGCCCAATTAAACTTCATAAAATTCCTAAAAACTGTTCTAATGTAGTTTGAATTGATTGTAAAACCAACGTCCACAATGACTCTTACCTGATTGATTAATAATTTAATAATAGGTATTTTAGACAAATCCTAATTTTCAGTGTGGCCGCTTAAATTTGTTCCTTTTGCGTTAAAACCCATGGATTATTTTATCTTTTGGAGCATTTAATATGATCTAACTTTTTTTTGTGTGCGTGTGTTTGTATACACACACACGTCTTTTAATTCTTGTATCATAGTGAAATTGGTTTATATTTCAAGTTTTTTTTTTCTAATTTATTTATAATTTAGTTTTTATTTTAATTCACAAGAGTACAAAAATTTCGTAATAAAAAAATTGCATAGGGTAAATTTTTACCAAAAAAATTGTTAAAAGAAGGAATAAAATTATTAAAGCTTAAATATGAATGAACAAAATTTGAATAAAATTCGTAAAGCTTAAATTTGAGTAAACAAAATTTAACAATTTTGCTTTTAGAATATATGTTGAAAACATATATAGAGTAAAAAGAACAAAATAATCGTTGTCTTAACTTGTCAATATTTAATAGATTTGGTAAGCATAATGGTCAAAATGGGACACGTAGCAAAGTTTGAATATGTGATATGTCACCTGTTAAAGTTTAGGGGCTAAAATATAACAAGTTATATAGTTTAGAAGTATTGTATGCCACATTTTAAAGTGATCAAGGGAAAAATATATCAAAATGCATAGTTTAAGGATGTGATTTGTCATGTTTTGACATTTATAGACAAAATAAGACAAATTACATAATTCAGCGGCCAAAAGTGAACTTAACCATTTTTTTAAATGAATCCCATTTTGTAATTTTAACTAGCCAAGCAGCCATCTTGTTTTTCCCCTGCAAGGGAAACTTTAGTTAAAGAATAGTTATAAACATTAATATTGACCCATATGAGCAATACATATAAACTTTACCACGAACAGACACCAGATCCACTAATAATTTCGAATGAAAATGCTTAAAAAGGGCAGGAGTGCATCAAGTTCTAATAATGACAAAAGCAAATAAGCAAACCATAATTTGAGCACACAGGCGACTCTTTTAATAACACCTTTACAATCAATGTGAACTTCTGATCTATCAAGATCATGAGAAATTACCTCTATTATCACATAGTTGGAACAAATACACTAAAAAACACAAACAATGGATATACATTGCTTTTAAAACAAAATAAAGACGAAAACTAAAGGCAATATATTTAATGGCCAAAGGAGAAGCCCCAATGACATCAACTTCCAAAATTAAGAGGGGCTAAGCTAGCACTACACAAAAGGAGCAAAATGTCATATTCGAGCCATCAAAGCGATGACACTTGGAAGATACATGCCAGTGTTGATTAACCCATAGCGACATGGCGTCAAGGGGACCAAATCACTAGAGGAACATGAGCTCAGAGCCCTCACGAATGAAATCGTAAATACCCACAAAAGTAGGCACGACAAAAGCTCATCCTCCAATGACCACATCCACTGTTGCCCTCGTCAAGATACCCCCCTTGGACCGTAAGATTTTGCAATTAGGGGTAGTGGCTAACTTAGAGATGCCATGGATTTTCAGCCATGTTGGGACAAGAAAAGTATAGGCGTAAGGGAAGAGAAATGTGATGAAAAAAAAAACCCTGGAGGAAGAAATGACTATTCAAATTAATCTAACAGAAAAGCCATCTTGAAACTAAAAAGGGTTAATTTCAATTTTAGGCCTTTTAGAGAATAACGATTGTCTCACTCTATCTTATAAAATTTAAAATAACATAAAACTCCTCTTGATTTAACGTGTTGCAACTTTGGTATTTTCCTTATTGAGGCATCAATTTTTAACAGTTTTAATAGCATATGAGTTGTGAGACTGCTTGGTAAACAAACAATAAAAGAGGTAAGCAAAGGAGAAGTCTTTTTCAAGAGTTAGAATGAGGTATAATTTACAATCTTTTTCTTTATTTTTAGTTTTTTTTTTTTTGGTTTAAATATGCTTTGTCGCCCTTTATCAGTCACAAAATAATTGTATACTAAATTATTCAATGATCCTCATGAGTTGAGGAACAAATATTGCGCTTTGAAAAAAAGGACACATTGTTACAAGGTTTTAGTCAGGGATTTTTACATGAAAAATTTTATGAATTCTTTTGAATTATGTAGTGTGAACATGTCTCTTAAACTTTGAAACAAATTATGTTCTGCCTTCTAAACTATAATATTCTCCATATTCACTCACAAAAATTTGTACATGTTATTTTTTGGACGAAATAACATTACATATTTAAAGGACAAATTCATTAATTTCTTCAAACCCTTAACAAACCCAATTGATTTAGGATTTGTTTTCCAATAATCCTTTCTCTTTTCATGCTTACGAGTACCTACCCTTAATATAGGAAATACAAGAGTCGGCACACAACTAATTTTTTTTTTTTTTTAATGTAAAGGACATTTATATTACTCCTGAAGTGTTTTATATTATCTTAAATCAAATAAGCACTTAATAATTTAATCTAAAAAGCAATAGAATAATTTAATCTAAAATCAATAGATTTCAAGTTCGAGAGATGAATATGAAAAAACTACTATAATTTATGGGACATAAAAAGGACGTTTTAAGGTTGCGTAGACATATTAACACAAGGGATGTAGTTACAGGGAAATTACACAAAGGATGTAATTACAGGGAAATTACCAAATTTATCGTTTTTGTAATAATTTCCATCCAATAGTCATGAGTTTGTGATACGCTGACGGCCTTATTGTTGTTGTATTATTGAACTGCATGTATCCTTTCATAAAAAGAAGAAAGGATTATTAACTTTTTTATACATGTATTTTAGATTTATTTAAATGTTATACATTTTATTTTTAATGACATTAAATTTATATCTTTAGATTAAAATTAATACACAAATTTATATCTTTTTCAATCAGCCTTCAATTTCAACTTAAAAAATTACCTAAAATACCCTTAAATTAAAAAATAAAAAACTTTAAGGACTTCAAAAAAAATTTACACTAAGGTTTTTTACGTAAAAAAATATATAGCATATTTTCTAAAATAGATGTCTTATGTGCTTTTTTTTTTAAATTTTTTTTCTAAGTTTTAATTGTTTTCTCTTCCGCTCAAAGATAATTAAGTTATTTTGAATATCAAAATCAAAAATCAACCATTGATATAATTAAAATATAAATTTATATATTAAATTAAATCTAAAATATATATTTAATTATATCAAAACCGAAAGGTAAGTTTTTAAATTATCATAAACGTGCGAGCATGAAAAGGTCAATATCCAAAAGAAAACTTTACAGGTACCCAAAAAAAAAAAAAAAGAAAACCCCTTTGAACAATCCAGATCAGAACTTTGACTTCTGTTTTATCCCGTAAACCAAGTTGCGCATTTCAATTTCTCGAACAATATCGGACCCGAACATTTGGCAACGTCGGAAGCTGGATTTCCTCTCAGTGATTGTTGTCGTTGATGGAAAATTCGCAAGACAAGAACAACACCAACACAGAAGGAGACGGGGATGGGAGAAAGGCCTCCAATTACACTTCTTCTTCAACGTCAGGCCAACCCTCGGTTTACCAACCTATGGGTTCTGGTATAGGTAACAAAAAGATTCCTGACCTTTTTTTTTTACTATTTTTATTACTGGATTTCCTGACTTATGGGTTTGTGGGTTTTTTGTCCCTTGATGTGCTTTTGGGTAATTTGGGATTCATATTTGTATTAATTGGTTTTTAAAGCTTAATTCTATGGTCAATGCAATTGTTTGTTTTAGTTATTGCATGTTATCTCAGATGACAAAAACTCAAGTCTATTCTCAGTACAATTATTGTTCATGTTGTTGCGTAATCTAATATAAATGTATTACTGGATTATTCACTCTCCGGTACCATTTTTTTTGCTCAAGACCAACAGGCAGGGGCGGATAGAGAAAAATTAGTGAGGGGACGGAGGTGTGGCTGAACTTACGAGGTGAGGGGCGAAATTGATTTAAACAAGGGCGGGATAAAATTTTTATAAAATTTCATATACAAAATTAAAAGAAAAAAGTTTTTTAGAGCCGGGGGTCACCGTCTATCCTTGTCCGTTCCGCCTGTCTACAGGACATGACCCTCATTTGTGGAAAAGTCGGTCCTTTGTGACTGGAGGTTGTTTTAAGAATTAGAAGCTCCAATTCTTTACCGCCAAGAACAATAAAATCATAGGAAAAAAGCAACAAACAAGCTCTGCCTACTTCAGCCACGGTAATAATTCACAATGATTTCAACCGCGGTAGTAATTCAATATGATGACGAAGAAAGAAAAATTCACGCACCTCTCATGCTTAATGTGTTTCCTTTAACCTCTCTCTTGATCTTAAAATGGCTCCTCCTCAATATATAAAAGTAGCACAACTGAAATTACAAATCTGAAAACCCGAAAGAGCCTTAGGCTCCACGGCTTAATACTATGTTTGAATTTAAACTTATGAGATCCTTGCGTAACGCATGTTATGTACCGAACTTTCTCATTGATTATTACTTATCCGTTATCTATCCATCTCTTTCTTTTTTTTAGCTGCTGATGTTTTGTTATGGAAGAGGCGACATGTTTCTTTCGGTGTAATTGTTGTTGCCACTGTTGCCTGGCTTATTTTCGAGCGATCCGGATTATCGTTCTTATCGATTTGTTCAGACGTTTTGTTGATTATAATCGTGTTGTCATTTCTCCGTGCCAACTATGCCGCTTTTAGAAACAAGTATGGATGTTCAACCTATTTTGATCTCCGTTAATGGTTATTCACAATTTGGCAATTTTACCATGAACTTCTTTTTTTTTCTTTTTTTCTTTTTTTTTTTTTTTTGTGAACAGACAACCACAAACGTTACCAGAGCTAGAACTGTCAGAGGAAATGGTTAACAATGCTGCAGCATCATTTCGTGTGAAAATCAACAATGTACTGCTTATGGCTCATGATATCACTCTAGGCAAAGATTTTAGACTTTTCTTTAAGGTCTGTCTTTGTTTGTATTTCTTTTACACATACTAATTCTAAAGCTTTGCTTGGTAGGACGGAGATAAAATAGGCACGAAGAAAGGACATAGAGAGGGGGAGAGAGGTCCTTATTGCTAAGGTGTTTGGTAAGGAAAGAAGATAAGAAAAAAAAATCACTTTCCCTTTTTCTTTTAATAGAGAAGCAAGAGATGGAAAAGAAAAAAGATTTTGTTTGCACAATTACTTTTCTTATCTCCAATTAGTTGAGAGATAATTGTCTTTAAAGAAAAAGTAATGAGGGGTAATAAAGTAATTTGAAACTGTAGCCTGAATATGTGGATGATGTGCATCCAAGAATTTCACGTAATTGATAGGTGTTTGGCAAATTTAGTTTCAACTCGTTAGTTTCAACTTTAATATTATAGAGCTCTCATATGTTATAATGTAAAGCAAAAGTACGCAACAATGTAAAATTCTTACATGCTACAGTACTTTCTGTTTAAAGTCTCAGTTTCAACCCACTTCTCAAATGCCCTAGGTTCTGTGCAAGATTTTGAATCCCTCACCATTCCCTCTTATAATCCTTCTTGCCCAACAACCATAGGTCCTAAAAGATTTTCATTAATCCTTCTACGGTTTCTTCCACTTTTCCCTCTTACCAAACAATCTCTTAAGTCTTGGAGGCATCCGTTTGATATGCTCAAGGGATTAGTCGAGCGCCACTACTTGCCTAGCACGTCTAAACGTTAAAGTTGATGAACTATTTTGGTCCATTTGGTTTGCAAGTTGAAAATTAGGCTTGGATGTGAAAATGAGTTTGATAGTGTATGTGAGAGAGTGTTGAAAGTTGAAGGGAAGAGGAGAATTGAAATTGGAATAAGAAGGGAAAATAACATTTAGATATGGTGGAACAAGATATTCTCCTTTTTTACCTTTGCTCTGTGGTAATGAATCTGATTTAATTGTTGTTTTTTGAACAAGAGGTGATGAAACAAGTGTTCTAGTGGCCCGCTATTTTCAATTAATTCCAATCCATAAATCTCAATTTGAATCTCAACCAAATGATCTTGTTCTTAAGAAACTGGTCCGGATAATTTTGGTTCTGCACTTTGGAAGTTACCTACTTACCTAGTGAGGTTGGGAGCTTTGCCATGTTTTGTTATTGTGGCTGCCGGCTGGTACTTTAAATCAAAACAACTATATTGTGAGACTAAAATCCCTGCCTAAGTAGTGAAGCTTAGCCGTCGGATTTCTAATCAGATGTTTCTCTTTAGATCTGGAATCTACCCTTTTGAACCCGCTAAGTGACTATGTTCAGTATGCATCAGGCCTATGGTTCAGGTGGGACAAAAGTATCTTACTGAAATTTTTTTTAATTTGACAGGTGGTGGTGTATTTATGGCTCTTGTCTGTCATTGGCAGCTTCTTCTCTTTCTTCACAATTGCATATATTGGTATGCATAACGTGCTTTCCTATGACTTTCATCTGAGTGCATCTGTAAGGACTTAGTCTTGTTACACATCTCGATTGAAATAGTTTCAACCAACAAATAACATAAAGCTATCAGTAGTTATAATAAAAAACAAAAAATTATTATGGTATAAAGCTTTCATATGTTGCATTTTTCAACACATTATTTTTAGTTTCAACTGTTTTTTGAAACACGCTGTTATTTGTTTTTATTTATGTGTTTTGTTTCCCTTTTATGGTTTCCATTTGAAATAGTATTCTTGGCATCTGCTTTTGGTACGTAGTAGCTTTTTGTATGATGTTTTATTTATACTTTCGCCTTATTTTAATGGCGACAGGAACCCTCTTGTTGATTACGATTCCAGCCTTGTACAACAAATATGATGAACCTGTGAATAGGTATTGTGGAATGATCCAAAAACAGTTCTCTAAGCACTATAAGATGGTTGACGAGAGTGTCTTTAGCAGACTGCCACGCAATTTGTCCAAGGACAAAGATTCATAGTTCATGTAATTTAGATGCAGCATAGAGCTGCATAGCAGCAGCGTTTGAGAATTGAGATGTTATCTTCTCTTGCTGCTTCATCGTACCATTTTCTTTGCTGCAAAAGAAATGCCTCTTTGGTTCGCTACTCGGAGTTAACAGTGGCTAACTTGATCCAAAACCATGAGATTTTAGCAAAGCAATGGGAAACCCTCTCTCTCCATATGTATTCTAAAGTAAATGACCCTAATGCTCCGTTTGTTAAGACGGAAAGAACATAGAAAGGAAGATAAAGCTATGAAGAAAAAAAAACTATAAGGAAAGAAAAGATTTTGTTTTTTCTTTTTTTTTTTTGTTTTTTTTTTGGTATATGAAGGTGAAAAGAAAATAATTTTACCTTCTCTTATTTGGTATTGTAAGAAAAATCAAAAGAAAGGAAAAACTATTACTAATACAATTATCATTTTGCTTAAATATTATTTAGCTATTTCTCTAATTTAGTGCTTAAATTTTTTGTTGTAATTTTGATGAAAAAGAATGACAAATTGATAACTTTACTTTCCTTGCATTATTGTTAAACTTTTCTCGCACAAAATATGTCCATATTTGAGGAGATCAATTTTGATGGGACATACATGTAATTTCTTTCGCCTATTTTTTCTTTTTATTTTATTTTTTTTTTACCAAACATCCTATTATATTAATTTCTATTTTCAAAATCTTTCCAATGTGTTCTTTCCCTCCACTTTTCACTCATATCAATCAGAGCATAAGTGTTTTTATCTCCTTTATTTTATTTTTGTTACCCCAATTATTAGATCCTCGCCGTCATTACATATCTTGAAATGTACCCCTCTTATATAGGGATTGAGAGGCACTTTCACGTCTTAAACGCAATATAGATTGGGAGGAAGAAAAAGGTCTTTTTAAATTTTTTTAATTTAATTTTTTTTTTTTGGGGCCAATCCTGAGAACAAAGCCAAGGGATTAGAGGGAATTTGAATACGTTCATGCCCAGAACCAGCCAATATATACACGTACGTACGTACATGAATCGCATGGAGAAAACTTAATTATCTGAATCTCACGATATAAATAAGTTGAGCCAAATGTCTACTTGACTCGCCTGATTGATAAGCTTATCATAACATCACAATGAATGGTGTGGACTAATACCAGGCCTAAACAAGGAGCACAAATTTTTAACTTGGATCACAAACCAAAAGAAGGAGGAACTTTAGTGTCAACCATAGAACAACGTTTTATTAGCAGACGGATAGATAAAATACGGAAAAATGTTCCAAACGTTATGGTGCTAATCTCAAGCACCTGAACCACAGAAAGTAGAAAAACTTGGCAGAAAGGTAGTCTAAAGTTATGTCATGCTTCATCAACTAGTTTCTCAAAGATTTCACGGGCTTCTTATTTGACACATGAACAGTTCTGCATATATACAAACACACACTAATAGGGGAGTTTAATATATTTGCTAACTAGCAGATGACGAGGCATATCAAGCGTTGAGCAATTCATTTGCCTTGTTCAACCAAACATCGTAAATGTCTTCTTGGAAGAGAACGAAGTGCACCTGCGAACAACGTTACACACTCTCTAAAGTTTCAAAAACATTTCCGCTGCACAACGGTATTGATTTACTTTATTCAATTTCTATGTTTGCTTCAGCCAAAGTTGTTTATATTTCGAACTCTAGCAAGTTAGTGAACTAGTAAACTGTAGAGTTAGACGATTATGAGCGATCCTAATAAATGTTCTTAATGCAGCTCATATCAATAAAGCAAGTGCAACAGACAATAAGAATTACCTCTTTAATGCCATCTGCGAACTCCTTAATTGTCGATATAGCTACTGTGGAAGCTTCATCATAGGGGTATCTGAAAAGTACAATCAACAATCCAAAGACAAGGTGAATTTCATGCTCACTTTAGAAAAACAATTAACCAACAAGCAAATGGCTAATAATTCGACAAATAACACATCAGATGTTTCAACACCTAGGAAGAATTAATTGCAATAACTTACCCATAGACACCACAAGATATGGCCGGAAATGCGATGTATTGAATACTGTTCTCCTTGGCAACCTTCAAGCTATTTCTGTAACCAAATTGTGCACAAATAACATGGATTCATTTAGAAGCCAAAAATGAATCTAATAGCAAACAAGCAGAAGCAAGAAATGCTGTAACTACCTGTATGCGCTGCTCAGAAGGGCTGCAGCGGTACTATTGCCATTGTAGATAGGTCCAACAGTGAAAACCACATGAGCAACAGGCAACCTAAAACCTCTGTTCAAGTTTTACAACATGCTTTAAGACAAAAATAATAAATAATAAAAGCACAATTTTACAGACACGAAAAAATAATGAGAAATGTTTGTTTACCGGGTAATCCTTGCTTCTCCGGTGGGGCAGCGAACTCCAGTACTAACTTCTGGAACACCGTAACAGGCTTGCAGAAGATCTGGCCCGGCAGCCCTATGTATAGCTAGAACACAGAAAAAGCTATGTAAATTGATCAAAAACCTACATATCATATAAAATTATTTCGCAGCAAGAAATTATGCCGAAATTACCTCCATCTGCGCCGCCACCTCCAAGCATTCGTTCATTTGCAGGATTAACCTATACGCGGAAGATACTCCATCAGTTAATCCGAGAATTCCAGACATTTTTTCCTCAACAAGACAAACCATAGCATCACTATTACAATCATCTGTATTGCGGAATTAAAGTTGACAGCTTGCCGAGAATTATAATTATAATTATAACTATAATTTTCTCTTGATTTGCAAAAGTATAACAACATGTAGAGTAATCTTCAAGATTGTGTTTTTGTATCTATTTATCGTTAGGTAAAAACGTAGAAGACATCACAGGCACAATTTCCCCCCAAAAAAAAATTATAGTTCACAACGACTTAAAAACCGTAGAAATACTAATTTCCTGGCGTTTCTTGTCAACCAAACAGAGAGCTAGGTAATAAAGCTGCAGAAACCACAAAGTACGAAACCAAAAAGAGATCCAATAAACTAGAGAATCTCCGATTCCCAAAATCAACGAACAAGAAAAGGAATAAAGAAAGCAGGTACTGACTATGGCGTCGGTGGAGCCATCGACGAACCACTTAGTGATGTCTCCTCTCTGGATGACGAGAGACGAGGTGGAGGACAGAGGGAAGCGCACCACTCCGTCTGCTGATGCCCCAGAAGAAGCGTCCATGGAAGCTCTGAGAAAACGATGACTGCTGGCCACAAGTCTTCTTCTGAAATGGCTTGGGGATTGCGAGGAGTTCATAGGAGTGGTTCTGAATATTCGAGACATTCCTCTGCTCAAAATGCTCGTCATTGGACGCCACGGTAGAACAGTAAAGTGCACCACCAGCAGCGACTCCTCCAAAAGTCAAAGTCAAGCACTAAAAATTCCACCTGACAGGGTGGGTCCCTTGCCACATGTCTCTAGGAATTGTTGCTACTCTTTTTTTTTTTTCAAATTATTGTAATTTAATTACCTATAGCAATAATTAAAGCACTCTTGTTTAACACGGTATCAAAACCCCGGTATTTACAAAATAACATCTCTCAGTCTAAAATTTAAAGTATGAAAAGGATTTTTCATTTTATTAATATGTAGCAAAAGTATTTGGAATTCTTGGATTAGCTGATGGAATATGTAGCAAATGTTATAGTAATAATTTTTTTATATTTTGTTCTATAATTATTATAATAATAATTTTCGTTATTTGTAAATATTTGAAAATTTTTGTTATATTTTGACATGAATAACAAATTTATATTAAATGTCAAAAATTTTCAATATTATGGAGAGTGTTTAGCAACTTAAAACTAAAACACAATAGTATATGAGAGTTTTACACTATAGGAATAAGTTTGCTAAACGAAGCCATTATTATTAGCATGAGGTTGATTTGGTTCAATCTTTTTTTTCTAGGTGCAAAATTAGAGAACATGACACCATTTTTTGAATTTATTTTAATTTATATAATATTTTATTGGCTTCAACTAATTTATTAAAGCGACACAGATTAAAAGCTTTGGTATTATCATCATTAATCTGAGTATGAGTTTTTTTGAAACAAAATTTATAATAGAATAAATATTTTTACGTTATTTGTGGTTGTTGCTATTTTAATTATTAAATTAATCGTTCGATAGTTTGATGTATGACGAGAAGCAGTCATGTGGCGTATGTTTTGAATCTTTCAACTGTTGTTGAAAAGTATTAATCATCTAATTGCAATGGGATAAAAATCCATGTAGTAGAATAAGAGCCCATTTTTTAGGTTATTTATCATTTTATATTATGTATTTTAAGGGCTTGTTTGATACGCCGTATTGTATTGTATTACATTGTATTTTCTGTATACATTGCAATATAATACAATACAATATAATACAACACAATATGGTGTCTCAAACATGTCATAAGTTTATTTGAATAATATATGTTTAGTTTTTTATCTAATCAAATTTATACATTCGGATTTTTTTTGTACAAATTTATACATTTTTTCAATCAATCTTTAATTTTAACATAAGAAATATCCCAAAATATTATCAAATTAAAAGAAAAAGATAACTTTAAAAATTTAAAAAATTTATACTAAAGTTTTTGTCTTAAAAAATGCATAAAATACTTTTTAAAAAAAGCATTTTATGTGTTTTTATTTTTGTTTTCTTTTTATTTTTTTAAAAAATTTAATTTTTTTTTCTTTTATTAGATGATAATTTGGTTATTTTAAATCAGAATTAACTATTAACTAAAATAAGATATAAATTTATATATTAAATATAATCTAAATATATATATTTAATAAGAACAAAAACCAAATATATGGTAAAATTAACTTACAACAGAACAGAACAGATGGTATAAATAAGATAAACATCTTTTTTTTTTAAGAATTTCTTATTAAAAACATTTCGATTTTCACGTGTGACTGAAGCCCACGTGTTGCCACGTCCGACGGCCTGTGGGTCCCCGGTCCTGCCAGTGCCCATGCTCATGCGTGGCGTGCGCACGTTTTGTGATTTCCTTCTCTCTCCCTGTTCGTCCTATGATTTTTTTTTTTTGATGAATGGAAGAACATCGTTGAAAGTCTGCGAATCGGGGGCCAAAGCCCAGTCACATCCACCATTTCTCGAGGAAGAAGATGACGAGCATAATCAGCAGATCTCGCTTAGATGCGGTGGTCTCCACATTCGTTACGGTGCATCCTCATGAGACCTCAGCTCTGCTCCACTCCTTCTCCTGCTTCTTCTTCGTAAGCCCTCCCGCCCACCCAAGCCCATCTCAAAATCACGAATTCTCCTTCTCCTGAACTGGAACGTCCGTAAATTTCTCACAATTTTTGATCTTTAATGGCAGATTCTGAGCGCGTACTTTGTGGTTCTTCCCTTGCGAGACGAGGGCGCCATATCTCTGGGCTTATCGAACCTTCCAGGTCCGTTCATGGGGTCTTTGGCTCTCACTTTGATCGCTGCGCCACTTTCAACTCTCGTTTTCTCAATGCCTAATCTTTCCAAGGGCAAGGTAATTATAATGTTTCCATAGATTTGAAATTCATTTCATTTGCCTGTCTCTGGATTATTTTTATGGGAAATTCAAGAGCTGGGCAAGAAAAGAGGTGATAATTATTGAAGAATTTGATATATAGCTCCATATTTCTTTGACACTGTAAGACCATTTCAATGCAAATGCTAATTTGATGTTGCATTTGACAAAAAATAGTATAATGTTGTTCTATTTTGTGCTCCAATACGGAAGAATTTCATGTAGAGGACCATTCCAATGCTAGTTTTATTGTTGGCGAGAAAAGTATAAAGGTGGCATATTTGAGTCTTGTTCTATTTTGAGTTCCAAACTTCCAATATTAAGGCGATAAGTAATTACTAAGCGAAAAAAATTTAAACATCAATAAGTAACCAAATGCCAGTAATTTCACATTGGCATAAAAATTTGGCTGTGTTCGAGATGCTCTTATGCACGTTATTAATTAATGACATTAGACAGTCCAGATAAGCATCTGGATTTGAGAACAGGTTGACCAGCAAAATGTTTGGACCTGGTAAGCGAGGTTAGTTCGCCACCGATAGTATTACATGGAAATGTGGTAAATTTGTGGGAAATAGCTAGTTTTTACTAGATTCAATTTACTTTTATTTGGTTATCTCCCTGTAATAGGTGCTTCTTGAAATTCCAGGCTTTGGTTTTAATACACAGGTTTCTCAGTGTATCACTAGTTGTATTTTTCTTCCTGTGGCATTTCTCATCAGCTGGTTATTCACCATCAATTATGAAGGCAAGACATGGTCTCATGTGATGATTCTTTCTTACTTTGGCTTAGTTCCAAGAATTGAATCTATTTTTCTTTTACTGAATTGGTTATTTGTTATAATCCAGAATGCCGGTTCAGAAGAAAACCAGAGAGTCGAAGTTAACCAAGCTGATCCTACACAGTCGGTGGGATGGGAGAACCATGGATGGTTTTATGTCTCTGTTAGAATTGGATTGTTTCTTTGGGTATGTAATTTTCTCTTTCATTTTTTTTTTTTAATTTTTCTAAAATGTAATCGAATTGTATTTCAGAATCATATATCACTGGGTATTTTCAAAACCCGAATTCTTCTAAATTGTATTTCCACCTAATTTGAAGGTTGCTCAACTCAATTTAATCACGATTTCTTCAACTTGGGCTAGAGTCACCGATGTCATGGACAGTGACATTTGTATGCTACTACACCATACTTGGTGACATGTATGGTTTTTCAGTGTGCACGTAAACTTGTTTTTGTGTTCAGTCAGGTCCAAGATTATTTGGGTTCATTGGTGCTGGTGCCACGCTCGGCCAGCTCTTTGGGTCATTGTTTGCCACAGGAATGGCTTGGTTGGGGCCATGTATGTTTATTTTCTTCGTTTTTTTGCAATATAAAACAGCATACTATTTCTTTTGATCTGTTGCAGTCCTTCTATTATTTGCTGCTTTGTTAATGGAATTTGCTGCCCAGTCGTCAAAAGGGATAAACCTAGATATATCCCATCTCCCTGAAGAATTATCTCCCATTAGGTCGGTTGATATTTGTAGTTTGCATGAGTTGAGGAAAATTTTTAAGTTTTCCTTCTTGCTTTAATATGAAGAAGACATTGAACTCAAAAAGCTGCTATATATATGAGGAACCTCTCAAGGTGGAAGAGCTAGAATTTTCTTGGCTTGTTTTTCACTTTTTTCAGAGAAGCTGAGCTTGATCAGCAGAATGAGGCTGATGGACAGAACGTGAAAAGGCACAATGGTTGTTCTCCCAAAACATCAACTTCGGAAGTGAAGCCTCAGCTTGGGACTATCTTAGATGGCTTTTGGCTTATAATATCATCAACCTACTTATTGTATGTGTCCCTGTTCTTGTGGCTGAGTGGGGTTTTATCTTCCTTCTTTTACTTTCAGGTAAGAAACTTGTATCTCAGCATGTACTTCCGATTTCTTTTTCTCATTCTTTTCAACTACGGATTGGTATCTTATTTTAATTTAGTCAATACACTGATGATCACAGTTAGCAAGAATTGTCAGTCGCTTGAGACTTCATCATAGTTTGTTGCTTCCTGTGTTTTTCCATTGTTGTTGCTTTCCTTCTCCTTTCTGTTTCTTTTTTTCTTCAGGTTTTTGTAAACTTCATTGCTTCACATATTTTCAATACAGACATTTCATTAATGATTGTTTCGTGTCTTATTCTGCCAACCTATTATCTCTTTTTTGCAACTACAGAAAGTGAGTGTAATTGCTACAACCGTTTCTAGCTCTCTTGGAAGAAGAAAATTGTTTGCTGAGATAAACAGCTTTATTGCTCTCTTTATCCTTGCTGGACAACTTACAATAACAGTATGCTATTCTTAACTGGAATTTGTATAATATCTCAAATGTTAATTGGTTATTTATTGTGAAGAAACCGTGTAGTTTTGATTTACCAAATGCAGGGTTGTATTCTCACCGTTGCTGGGGTCACTATAGCTATTTGTGCTACGCCATTTGTTGCCTTCATAAATACGGTTGCCATCACTGTTTGGCCAAATTGGGTAGCCATTGCTGTCTGTGAGACACTGCAAAAGGTAGGTTTGTCTCTTGTAACTGCCATTTCATGCATTTGCTTTTAACACCGTGGATTTCTATTACTCAACATAGTTTCTCTGATCTAGTGGTCACTGTTTTTGGGGTAGATTTCAAATGGTAATGTTTGTATATGAATCGCTAGAGCCACTTCAATTGGGTACTTGCACCAAAAAAGTGCATTTTTTTTTTTTTTTGGTGGTATGCTGAGTATATGTTGAAGTTCAAGGAAGATTTACAAAGCCAAGACTCCGATATCTTACAGTTTGCTTCTTAATTACCGAGTAGGTTGTTATGTACGTTTTGACCAGGCCAGGAAGAGAACTTTTGTTTACTGTTGTTTCACAGGATGAGAAATACAAAGCCAAGGTATGCCCGTTTAGCATTATCAGAATTCTGTGTGTTTCCCTTTAGTTAATAAGATCCAAAAGGTTTATCGATACCAGGGGCGCAGATCCATAATAGACAAATCATTGTGCGTCAAATATCATTAAAAGTGTTGGTTTCAGAAAATGGAACGTTTGATGTTTTTTTATCCCAAGAACCAGTTGGATGGTTTCGAGCGGAACAAACGGGGTGTGCTTGTCACATACATTCAATCTATTTTTTATTTGATTATTATAAACTGCAGGTATGCATAGATGTAGTTGTTCAAAGACTTGGAGATGCACCTGCAGCAGGAATGTACAAGCTACTTTTCAGCACTCTTAAAGGAAGAACATCAACCGTCTCGCTCTACGCCATCCCTGTATGTGTGAATATTTTGTATCCTTTTATCTCAGCTTCTACGTATTGCTATAACTTGATACCCTTTCTTTAGCTTCATCAAATTTTGTTCTGTTACATTTTTCTTTTCAACACTGTTTATTATTCTTTTTTTTTTCCCTTTTTCCAGGTCTGTTTATTGTGGCTGGTGACAGCATTCCGTTTAGGACGCCGTCAAGCCCAACTAGCAAAGCTCCAGTCCGTTCCCACTCCATCTTAAGGTCTCTTGATGAACATATTCCTGATTACAGATCATGTTATTAGCTATAGAGTTGAGGAGCTCTTATTAATACGACCATTTTGTAGGTAATCCGGAAATGCATATATTTATTTTTGGGGGCAGAAAGAGCAGGTTGGAAATGCCCATCTCATGGGCTTTGGTCAAGGCAGTTGGATTCTACTTTTACTTCAGAACAATGGCCGAATAGTAAATCTAAAATCTCATTGTTTGGTTGTTCACTTTGTAATTGCCATTGTTCATTTATTTGGAGGAAAGTAGAGGAGAATGTGCTTGTCTTGTACAAACAAAGAATCATTTTTACAAGAAAGAAATTTCTTATAGTTAGTAGATGCACTTTCTAGGAATGTCCTTGACATAGTGACGTCCGATATCACAACTCACGGTGATCCTACCGTTCGTGATGTAAGTATTACCCTCACTTTAAGTTGTGGACAATACTGATGTTGAAAAGCATTGCTCCTAAGGCTTAAATTTACTTATATTTTCTAAGTTTTAAGCCATCTATTCCCCGCACATTTTACCCAATTGAGTGATAACCTGTTCAATAAACAATGTGATAAATTGCCCTTGATTAACTCTTTCAGAGGTTTTAAAGAATACAATGCCTAGGAATTTTCACCTTCCTTTCTCCCTCCCTCTTTTTCTTATTTATACATTCATTTGTAAATCATCAATGCACAATATCTTAGCTAAACTATAGATCCTTATGAGCATGCTGACTTAAAGTTGTGTAGTTTGATAACCGCCGGATGTTTATTCCTCAACTCTCCTTAGTAGTAAAGCTTCAGCCGATATCCTTGTTGCTCGATCCTGTTATGGAATCCTTATGGCTTATGGCATCAAAACCTGTCAATAATCCACGTTTGAAACACCAAAAGGTAAGAAAATAATACACAAAGTAAGGAATCTAATAATCCATTTCGACAGACTGGAGTTGCAACGAAAAACAACTAGCTTGATGCAACTCGGTCAAATCCGTAGGAGGGAAAAAAAAGGAACTGTCTTCTCAGTATGAAAAATTGATTAGAGAGATCCCAAAAGTCACCAGAACGATTGCATTCTTTCTGTACAGATTAGCCTGGTTGTATTTGGAGGATTTCCAATTTGATGTAAACTAGAAAACTTTATGTTTTTCTTTTGCTTTTCAGGTTTAGCAACTGGTCTAAGTACACTAAATATAAGAAAACTTCCATTTTTCACCGTCTCGTACACGCTGCTAAAAATAAGTCATTCTATTGCATACATTGGCCAAACCAAAATATTTAAGAAGCGCAGTTTTGAACCTTCAGATTAGGCTGCCTACTGCTATAATAGAGTAATTAAATGAGTTCTAACCTAAGTGCTCAAGTTCCGCGGAGGGACCGGACCCGATCTTGGATCAAGTTCCTCTCCCAATCGGCTATGTCCTCAAAAGCATAATCTGGAAGACTCTCAAAAGGCTCCTTCCAAGGATCGTTCTTTGCCAAATCATAAGTGGCTCCGCGGATTGCTCTTTTACTTGGTCCACACGGTCTTTTTGAAGTTAGTGTCTCGTATGCTGTAATTAGCTGCGCATAGATATCACTTAAAAGCTATTAAATATGTTAAGAAATATCCCAAAACATTTGAAAAACAAACCAATTTTTGACAAAGTGAAACCCCGAAAAGTTATGAAGATTTACATTCATTCCACAAAACCAGAACATGTAAGCAATGGCAACAGCCGGGGCTCTTCCAAGTCCAGCAGTGCAATGGACATAAACTTTTCCTTTTCCCTCCGACACGGCCCATTCTAACGAGGAAACAGCCCTAGGTAAACCGTTGCGCAATGAATCTGGATCGAAATCTCTTGCCTACCGGTACAGTAAATCTAGTGAGTTGTAAAACCACCAAAAAAACTTGCTTGATATTTTAGCTAAAACCTAGAAAACAAAACAAAAATCTCGGGGCAAGACCTGGCTAAGAACAAAAGGAACTCTTGCTAAGAACAAAAGGAACTTACTTACCGGCCTCCTCATGTGACAAATTCCCAGTTCTCGACTTCTTTTGATCATCGACTGAAGGTCAATTCCCCAGTATTCAACATCCTTGTCCTGCTGCAAATTCAGAATGTATGCCACATTCTCTTCCTGTTTCAGATGATCTATGTCTTCAGGTTTCTGAGGCTGAGACCCCACTATTAAACTTTCAGTTACAAGGGTATAATTCATGCCTAAAACAGACAATAAAAAAAAATATATCAATTAATGTATCAGTGTTAATTAGTAATACTATATTCTTTTTCAACTTTTAAAGGATCAACCTAAAAAAATGCAGCCGAACATCATTGCAATTTAGGTTATGTTGTTCATATGTCTTTTGTAGAAACGAAAGGAAATTTTACAATCCCTCAATACGCACATTTCCTTTGGTATCTCTTTCACTGTTGACTTACGAATTATGCAGTGCAAAAGTATTACCCCAAAGACAAAAAAAAAGGCTACAAAAAAAAAGCATCTTTAGAAGTTAAAAAGTCAATCAAAGGATTAACACTGGGCTCAAAGTTAAACTTCCCAGATGTTCAGAAGTTACCATTGTATATCCAGATCTATTCCAGCAAGACATAGAAAGGGTAAAGGACGAGAAAGAGGGGGAAAAAAAAAAGAAACAGAAAAAACACACACTTTATGTTAAAAAGTTATCATAAAGTTAAAAAGAAGAGAACCCAAAAAAAAATTGATCTAATCACGCATTAATCATATGATGATACACACAAAATTTGGAAAACCCAATAGAATGTGAAGAATAAGGACAAACCCAGATCATGATGATACTCATAAGGGTTCCTCATCATCCTCTTCATCGCTATGTTGTACTCTTCCATCTTGTTCGTGGACTTTTTGAGCATCTTGCTTCTGGGGTTTTCCTGACCAATTTCGCTCTCAGATAATCTGCAACAAAATTTTCTCAATCTTAAGGAATTATTTTTGGAGACCATAATATGATTGTGTGAGAAATTATCGATCTTTTTCTTAAGCAACACATTTTCAGCCGGAGCTATAAATAATAAAGAACCAAAGCAAGTGCTATTTCCAACAGCTTCCATTTTAGTTTTTCCTGGTCAGAGCTTTAGAAGACTTCTTCAATGCCCAGATTGTAGAAGTTATCGGTAATTAGCTTTTCATTTCATCGTATAATTATTTTATTTTATTTTATTTTTTATTTCACCAAAAAAACGTGCCTAGGTAGTAACGCAACACATGTGACTTGCCTAACGCTTCCTATAATTGTGGCCTCAGACGATCCCACGTGTGCAAACCGTAAAGTGATCCCTCTTTTTTATTTGACTGAGGTAACGAATGTTAGATTTAAATTAATGATTTGATTGGGGTAGATGTGATTTAAGTTAGTAATTTAAATTATTATTTGAGTTAATATTTATATGTGTATTTAAGTTTTAATTTTAATATAAAACAAAATTAAAATTTGTATTTAGAGAAGTAGTGAAAATAATTTTTGATTTATCAACAAATCTAATAAAATCTTAATATTAATGATCTTAAAAAATATGTATTGTAGATCTTAATTTATTCTTTTCTTTACTAGGAACATAATGAAGAAATAATTATCTCAATTGGATAACAAATGAAGAAGTTATGATTTTTTTATCAAATATAAGAGAGAGAATTTTAGTTTTTACTGTAGCAAAAATATACGAGTATCAAAAGTTTTGGGGAGAGTCAGAATTCTAAAAATTTGGATTCTTAATATTCAAAGGATTCGGATTTTGAGGGAAACAAACACGTATTTAAATGATTCTTAATACTTGAATCTAAATTTAAGTCTAAAGAATTTAAAGAGTTCTCGAAACAAACAGGTCCTAAGAGTCAATAAGACAACTGGTCTAATTATGTTTATTAAATTAAAATATAAATTCAGCTTATATAATTTTACAAATTTCTCAAAATTATATCATTAAAATTATTATGATATAATTATATGGTATAACATATGATATTGTTAAAATAATTATTACTTTATTAAGGATAGTTTTAAAATATTTAAATACGGTATTAGATTTTAATTTTATAACAATAATTAATAATTTAGTAGTTAGGTATTATATTTTTTTTTTTGGTAATTAAATGATTATTCATCCACTTTTGGGCTTGTTCTGTTGTGCTCTATGGTGTTAGCGGGCACAACATTTTGTGAAAGTGGTCCAATTGGTATGTGAAAATGGGCCAGTTCAAAAAGATTTGTGTTTTTTCTGCCGTGGGAACACAGAGTCTTGTGTTTTTGGGTCTGCTGGCAGTACCTTGGACTCCCAACAATTTCCTATGATGCTGCTCTTTTTTTTAAAAAAAAAAAAGAAAAAAGAAAAGAGAGGCTTTAGAAACAGACTGAAAAAGAAATCCCTTTCTTTCTCTTTCTCTTTTTCTTTTTCTTTTTCACATTTGGTTTTAGCTGTACTGTGAGTTATGGCGGTAAATTTGTCCTACATATAGCGCATGTATTCACATAATTATAACTTTAAAGGGCGCAATAAAAAAAAAAATTTCTTGTTGCATTTTAATATTACACATTTTTACACCCATTATTTAAATGTGATAATATAACCCCTATTTCTACATATTCCCAGGACCAGTCTGAAAACATATTATGTCCACTTATTGTGATAAATTAAAGCTTCCTTTAGTAACAGTACTCTTTACCCTAATGAAGAAAGCAGTAGTGGCAGGGGCCTCCAAATTAAAATGAAAACGCATTATCAAGATTAGCAATGTATGGTTGGTACCATTTTAGACGAGAAAATTGAGCTTAGTGTCTACATAAATGTTGTTCCCAAAGGCCAAGGCACGCTTAGTTGAAAGCAGTGTTTAAGGAACAACCGGTAGTGGTGCGGTGAAATGTCTTGTTTGATGCCGTCGCTCTTATCTGTCCAAGATTCGAGTCATGCCTCAAATAAAAATTTTACCTCTTGATATGGACTATATATGTAGTAGAAGCCTAGGGCTACATTTCACCCGTAGTCTTAATAGAGTCATGAGACGTTTTTTAAAAAATGTTTAAGGCATTTAGACTTTAGAGCGGTTAAAACTTAAAAGAAAAATCATTTTTGTCTTCGTGGGATTAAAACCTCACAACTCACTGTTTTGTGGGTAACGGGGTTTTAATCCTATGAGGTTAAATAAGCAACTTAAAATGCTACACGTTACAAGTAGGCCATATTGTGGACTAAGTTGTAGGCTCATCTGCCTAACTTTGTCTTATTGATTAGCTTCAACAACTCCTTACTAACCTTAAGGAGGGTGGTGCAATTTTTTTTTTTTTGAAAATAAAGAATCACCGGGTGGATTTTCTTTGAAGTGACTTCATTGCATATATATAGGTCCAAATATAAAAGGACCTTTAACTACCCCATCATGCTGCATTATAATTAAGACCATAGATTAAAGGTAATGAATCACTGTATATAATGCATATTTGGTATGGCAATGACAATTCTCTTAAACGATCAGAGTAATCATCTCTATTAACTAGTCTTCTTTTGTTTTGGTACCACATTATACATAATTTGTACACTAATAAAAGAGAATGTAAAGATTAGACTAAAAGTAGAAAGTGACGTGCATAACTTTGCTACATTTTTCCTTTCCTTTTTTTTTTTTTCCCTTCACAATTGCAAGCAAAATTCTTATCCTATTGCCACTAATTATAGGAAACAGTGGTGGGCTTGGGGCAAACCATATACTGCCACGTGTCCATATTGTAATTTGTGTCATTTCACAAGAGAACCTGCATATGTGTCCCCTGTTGTCATCAAGACATTTATTACGTTTTGGATTGTTATTTCTCAGGCGGACCGGAAGTGTTTGCTTTTGATGTCTTTAAGAAGAGGCAAGTTCTTGAACGGAACCTAAAAAAGATACCATTTTTGTTTTTCAACGTTGGAGGTTAGATGATTTTAAAACGTATGCGAAGAGTGAGAATAAGAGTTCTCAATACAAAAAGCTCCGATGAGGGAAAAAAGACTTTTAAAACTAATCAAAATAGAAGGAACACATGCACCATGTTTCATGTCAGATCAGCACTGAACCGGCGCCAAGAATATGTTCTCTTTCCTCCCCCCAACTTTTTCATTTCTATTTTGCTTTCTACTGCAGAAATTATAGCCATCATAATTAGTAGGGAAACTAATGTTTGTTGCTCTAAACCTATCATCGTTGGAAGAATCATTCTTCCCAAGCACGTAAGCAGGCATAAAAATGCACATATTACACAATTTCCTTGTGCCCAAAAAAATTAAAAAAAAAAAAAGGAAAACCCCTAATTCTTATCCATTAAAGGGCTTTATTTTTGGTGGTTTTGAATGAACAAGTTTAATTCCCCACAAGGACAATTTAGCAAGAGGCCAAGTGTTTGGTCTGCATACGCTTGCCCACTGATTAGTACTACTGCCTACTTATTTTGGTATTTGGTCCCCTTAATGGAACTTTCTGAGCTGTGACTTTCTTTGGTGGGAAAATTATAATTAAAAAAAAAAAACATATTATGGTGTTCCAAGTCCACAAATCTTTAACTCAAACCTCAAGAGCCACTTCCAATACCGAATCCGAACTTGATTTGGTTTTATCCTATAATTGCCCAATAGATGGCTAGTGCGAGTTGTTAAATAATCACACTCTTATATTTATATATATTACACTCTCGTGGCAGATAAAAAGTTACCCCTTTTCAATTATACTTTTATATTATTTATTTACAGCAGTAGTTAAAGGATTTGAATTTAGTCAGGCGACCATTTTATGTTGTTTGGTGAGAAATTTTGTATTAATTTATTTTTATGTATTAACACCAAGACTATATATTGTTGTTTTCAATAGAGTGGACCAAGCACAAGAATGCATCTATCCCGATGGGTTCTCTTTTTCAGATCCAAAGTTACGTTAAGAAGCTGCAAGAGCAGAAAGCAACCAACATTGACAATAGGACCAATCACAAGTGTATATATATCATGCTAGCTTAGCTTTTTTCTAAGAAAGCTTGTGTTATCCCAATTCTCAAATAATTATTATAAGGTTTCATCATGACAAATATAAATGATGTGATATGATGACAAGTCTCAAGACAATTTATGTTACATCCCAATCAATATCTCGAGCCATTTTTGTTAAAAATCCCATCTCTCCGTTATAGTTGGACATTTTAGATCTCTATTTGTTGTCGACCTAAGTAAAGCTAGCTAGCCTATACAAGGTGCTCGCCAGACAAGCAGAATTTAGACCAATCGATTCATACACGGCCACCAAAATACGACCAAATCATAACTTACAAAAACCTTTTTTCACAGACCCTGCACCAACAAGTGAAATATCCATATGTGTATTGACACCTCTTTATGACAATATAAATATATGAAATATATTTTCTTTCCTCACCCATTTGCATACATAAGAATTCCAAAATAATGGGAAAATTTTATGCTAAAAGATTAAAAATAAAAAATTCTAAAAAAAATTAATCTAGGCGTGCCCTTTCATAGCAATCTTATTTAACCTATCCAAAGCATGTACTAAATACTATACTGAAATATACAGTTTTTTGAATAAGAAAGTTTCATCTCCCTTGCGATGAAAATGATTTTTCTAAACTTCAAGTGCTTTAACATCTTCCGCATGACGATGATGACGTGCTGGCCCATCTGGCTCACTTACACCATTACCATCCGCTGATCTTTTTTTGACGATCCCAAATCTATCCAAAAGTTCCTCAACCCAATCCCATACATGCAACACCACGAACGTTCCAATCCCACCAATCAAACCATAGGCTATGGAGTAAGTCAGTGGGGTCAAAATCAACGTAATGAACGCTGGGATCGCCTGCCTCATGTCGTTCCAGTCAATCTCCACTACCGACCTCATCATCAGCACCCCGACCAGTATCAACGGCGGGCCCACCGCCCACGCGGGGATCGACGCCAGCAACGGCGTAAAGAAGAACGCCAAGAGGAAGTAACCCCCTGCCGTTAACGCTGTCAGCCCCGTTCTCCCCCCTTCCCTTATCCCCGTCGACGACTCGATGAACGCCGTCACGGGCGACGTGCCTAAGAGGGACCCAACCACGATCGACGTGGCGTCCGACATGAAGGCAAAGTACTGCCCCTCGAAGTCGCCGTTTTCGTCGGTGAAGCCGGCGAAACGAGCCATGGAGTAGAGCGTTCCGGTGGTGTCGAGTATATCGACGTACAGAAACGTCACCAGAGCTTCCCAGAAATACCCCTTCCCTATGCTCCTGAAGCCCAACGCCCCCGCCGTCTTCTCGATTGCGTGCACGTCGACGACCTTCTTGAAATAACGGAACGCCTTGTCTCCCTCGGGCGTGTCGGGGAACGCCGTCACGCTCGTGCCACGGAACCACGACACCGCCGTGACGAACACGATCCCGTAGATCATCGCTCCCTTGATGTTCTTCACCAGGCAGTAAGCGATTATCACGAAACCGACTATGGCGAGCCAGAATGTGTGGCTCTCCATTCTGTTATGGAGGCAGAGGATCCCTCCGGAAACCGTTCCTCCCTCGATTAGAGTGACAGTCCCGTTGGCTGACGTTATCACCGGAGCCAACGACGCCCGTGAGGAGGCCGGGCACGCTGCGAGCGTGAGGAGGGTGGATGAGCTGTAGCCGACGAGGCCGATCCCCTGGTTGTTTTGGAGACCGATGAAGGCGAGGAAGAGGCCGATTCCGGCGGAGGAGCTAATTCTGACGGGTTTGGGGACGAGCTTTGCCAGCTTGGCGCGGAATCCGACGGCGGAGATGATGAGGAAGATTAGGCCTTCCATAAACACGGCGGTTAGGGCGCTCTCGTAGGAGACGTTACCGGAGCCGTGATATCCGACCACTGTGTAAGCAAAGTAAGCGTTTGTCCCCATCCCGGGGGCGAGAGCGAGCGGAAGGTTTGCGAAGGTTCCCATAATGACGCAGCCGATGAGGGAGGACGCCACGGTGGCAACGATCAGGTCCTTCCGGACTTTATCCAGACACGCGGCGTAGCCCGGGTTGACCGGGTCGAACTTGCACGAGTCTTCGGGTTGGACGACCCGGAGGTTCGACCCGTTGCACGAGGAGACCGGAACGGACGGGTCGGAGCAGAGGGGGACGCAATCGGAGACGCCGCAGGGGCCGCCTGAATCCGTGAGGATTGAGGCGTTCACGGCCAGAATATATGCCATCGTCAGAAACGTCGCCGTTCCGGCTCGGAGCTCCGTCGTGAAGGTCGAGTTACGCTCGGCGAGCTTGAACCGCTTCCCGACTCGGCTGTTTGCGACGAACGCGTTCAGCCGACTCAGTGGCTTTTGCCGTGCTTCCATGACCCTATTAAAAAAGAACTACAGAAATAAACGATAGAAACGACACTGATCTATGTTGTTCTTGTTTTTGTGAAAATCTAGGACTATAGTTTATAATAAGACTGTTTGGCCTTTTGTTGTGATCTGTAGTTTATAATCCATGTGAAAATAGAGAGAGTGGGAGAGAAGCTGGGCAAATAACTTTTTTATTTGTTACTTGTTATAAGGCAATAGAAGAAGGGGGTGGATGGATTCCAAAAAAAGAGGGATCTTCTTATATAAGAGAGGAGCATCTCCGGGCTTTTTCCACCTTGGCTAATATGATTCTCATTGACTTTCTTTCTTTCTTTTCTTCAAAAAATAAAAAATAAAAATACCCTTTCTTGTTTTTCTTTTCAAATCCAAACATGTAAAAACGAGTGTGAGATGTGAAAGCAAAACAGTGAACAAATTTTGTATCCTTATTTGTCGACTTCTTTGGTGGGTCTGACAGTGATTATGTTTTAAAACGTTATGGCCAAAATCATTTTTTGATTGAAACATAGGTGGGTATTTTTTTTTTTTCCAAAATGCAAATATGTAAAACGAGGTGTGAAAACAAAAAAACTAACGACAAATTTTTGTAAACGGGAATCAAATAGCAAGCTTAATTAGTATCTTGATTTTTAATGAATGATATGTTGACTTGTGAAGTTGATAACGTAAAAGCCAAAATTTGGGACCAAAAAGATCGCGTGTTGACCCGGGGTTACAGAATTTGAAGACAACATGTTATCTGCCCCCTATTTTTTTCTAAGTGCTGCTCTAAAAAGAGTTTGATTTTCCATTGGTGGCCATATGTCAAACGTTTGCATCAACATATTTTCCTTTGCGTGAAAGTACCATGTACAAGACAAGCGAGAAAATTTTAGTTAGTTATAAGTCTATTCATTTTAACTATAGGATGAAGGTTTTAGTCACGTTTAGTCCCACTTGAAAGAAAGAGATGGTTAAGGTTCGAGTCACGTTTAGCCCACTTGAAGGTAGGTAATATTTTCCCTCCCTTTTGATGTATGTTGCATATTCCTTCCGTTGGTTTTGTTTGATTTCAAACTACCAATTAACGTGTGAACAATTACGACGAAACTGACATAAAATATACATGGCGTGCCAGCTTTTAAATACCAAAACCGTTGTTCATACTTGGACAAATTCAAAAACAAAACAGAGAAAACCACACAACCAAATACAGATAACGACAACCAAGAGAAAATCTTGCTGTCTGTCTGACTTTCTTCCCAAAATATATTTTTATACCTCGAGTTTCTTATTCTTTTTTGTTCTGTTGAGACTGAGGTTTTGAATAACATTTTCTTCCCCACCAAACGCTGCGACTTCTTAGCTTGTTTTCACATTTTACTTAGGATCTATCTTTTAATAATAATAATAATAATAATAATAATAATAATAATAACAATAAATGCACGTCTGATATCAATATATATATATATATATCTTTATAAATTTTGTAACGAAATTGCTTAACTATATGATAACGGAAAAAAGAATATATGGTTTTGTAGCCGAAGGCAATTGAGTTGTTCTACCACAAGAATCTTCACTCGCATATGATCACCAATTATGAAGTGTTCAGGCAAATTGCAGCCAGAGAGATACACTGATGTGAGCCTGATGAGGTTGAGGTGATTGGGGGGCACACCGTACTGCATGCCTTTCTAGGATCTGAAAGTGGAAGTGCGGTTTTTAATGTTTCTCTAAACTCATACAAATTTTCAACTTGTTTGAAAAAAAAAAAAAAACAGCTGTTCAGATTTGGTCTACTTTCTAACTAAACTTTTGACCGCCTGACATATTGTGCGGTTGCACTATTTGTGGGCTAACTAAATCCTACATAATAATAATAATAATGATAATAATAATAATAAGAGCCCGAGATTTAAAACCTCATCTTCATCCAAAATTCGGATCAGAGTCAAATCTTGATTCGCCCTTTTGTCCACGCCAAAACCCAAAAGACGTTACAGCGCACACTCCCATTTATTGGTCACAACGTCACCACGTGGAGTGTTGTCATTGGACTGGGGGCTTCTATCAATGAGCAACATCACTGTCATCGATTCACTTATTTGAATTTTTGAATAATTATATATAATGAGATCTTTTTATGAAAAAAAAAAAAACCTGTATTAGGACAGTTTTATTTACCCCTGTCGTTTTTTATAATTTTTTTTTTTTTAAGTTAAA
>CAMOHE010042572.1:46363-91697 GCA_946598075.1 Artocarpus hirsutus
AAAAAAAAAAAAAACAGCTGTTCAGATTTGGTCTACTTTCTAACTAAACTTTTGACCGCCTGACATATTGTGCGGTTGCACTATTTGTGGGCTAACTAAATCCTACATAATAATAATAATAATGATAATAATAATAATAAGAGCCCGAGATTTAAAACCTCATCTTCATCCAAAATTCGGATCAGAGTCAAATCTTGATTCGCCCTTTTGTCCACGCCAAAACCCAAAAGACGTTACAGCGCACACTCCCATTTATTGGTCACAACGTCACCACGTGGAGTGTTGTCATTGGACTGGGGGCTTCTATCAATGAGCAACATTACTGTCATCGATTCACTTATTTGAATTTTTGAATAATTATATATAATGAGATCTTTTTATGAAAAAAAAAAAAACCTGTATTAGCACAGTTTTATTTACCCCTGTCGTTTTGTATACTTTTTTTTTGTTAAGATATAATTTTGACTAAATTTTTAACATTTAAAAACATACATTATGTGATTCTTTACAAGTTTTACTAACTTAAAAGGGAACAAGGAGATAAAAAAAAAAAACAATAAGAGCGTTGCTAGGGTTTTTACTATTTAGAGGGTTCGTTATAAGAGAGTGACGCCGCCTCCTTTCTTTTCGCGTCCAACGGCCCACGCCACCTCTAGGATGGTAGCTAGGTCTTGGACCCATAAGAGGGGGAGGCAGGAAGTTTTAGGGGTGGGAATAGAGGGGAATGAAGATGGCAAAAGGTTGGCTCACTACAGCAGTCAATTGGAGGTGGAGCTGATGGAATTCTATATCAGTGCAGCTACAAGGAACTGGTTGGGAGGAACTTGACGAGATCAAACCGTGGGATGGCCAAGACCAAAGTTGGACAATTGGCCCTGGTTGCGATCCGAGAAACCAAGTGGAAGGAATGGTTGAACAACGGCAAGAAGAATCAGTCAGCGCCTCCATGACCGAGGGAGTAGAAAGGCAATGAGCTGTCTGACGAGAGGAGGAAAGGGCCGAAGGTGACACGGGTTTGGCAGGAGCACGAGGAAAAGTGGTCTAGTGGGCTGGGTCTAGGAACCACGCCTAGTTCTAGGCCTCCTTGCCTTGTTGCATTGGGTTTGAGGCTAGACTTGAAGACATCGACGATAAGAGGGATAAATCGTTGGTGATCGGAGATACTCACAACCAACAGGAGATGGAAAAGACGACGATGGTAGCTACAAAAGTCGACCCCCTGTCAAAGTTTTACCTCTATGTTTTTATATTTATTTATATTTTGGTTTTGATACTGTTATGTTTTGTGTATAATAATGGAGGAGGACTCCTCTTCTCCAAATTTAGTTATGTCTTCTTTCTCTGTTAATGACAGAAGGTGTCCAGAAATTAGGCTAGATTTTATTTTAAGCCTTTTTGTGTGTACCCTCATTGAGAAGAGTTTGACTTTTGTCATTAGGTCTATTCCGTCGACTGATATAGGTTCTATAAATAAGCTTTGAGCAAGCTTTTTTGTCTGTATCGAGCGGGTTTTTTCCTTTAGGTCTTGATATCTATTTTCAGTCTCCATCTTAAGGGATCGAAGTCCTCCAGTCTAGGTAGTTTTTTGAGTCTGATTATGTATTTGTCTTAGTTTTTATGAAAATTACCCTATTAAAAAAATACACTATTTTTGTTTATTTTTTCTTATTTTATCTCTAGAAAAAAATATTCCTGCAAGTTGGTCCGTAGAACTTGGTACATATGGATTTTCATAATTAAATGGGACCATCTACTTCACATGGTATGATGAACATGAGCAATAAATAAGTATGGTTCAGAAATTGCTGATTTTTCAGGGCGTGGTACAATGGTTTGGTGAGTGGTAAATGAGTTGTAACTTACAGTGGTTGTTTTTCCTCTGTCTTCTATCCTCCTGGGTGTCATTGGTACCTTTTTTCAGAAGTGTATGATTGGAAAAAAAAAAAAAAAAAAGAGTAACTGGACACAAATATAACAAAAAATCACATCCAATGTCCCTAATTGCATCCACGAGCAAACGACGCTAATTAGTTGCTTCGTGAGAGAGATTAGCATGGTTTTTTTTTCTTCTTTTCTTTAGCTACTTTTCTAATGGATTTTTATATCTACTGTGATAGGCGATGTTGATTTTTTTCTTCTTGGATAATTACGGATATGGAGAAGCACAAAAGGAATAAATCCTGAGTGATTCGGAATAAAGCAGCAACTATTTTTTTATGTTGAAAAAACTTTCAGGTCCGCCACCCCGCCATATGTTTCTTCATGTGCTTTATTTTTCCATGCTAGACACGTGTTTTCTACTAAACGTGTATTTTAAAATATTCATTATTGAAAGTGAGAGACACGGCTAATGACATATTATACCTAATTAATTGTTAATTAACATGTTAATGTGGCAAATACAGATGTTTAAGTTCCACAAGACTGACATATGATTAGGCAATGGACACGCTATTTTTTCTGCCCACTTGCATAATCATGCTGCGGAGTGACGCATATGGGAAGCACATTCTTCTGTTTTCTTGCTTTTAGGTTTGGTGATAGCTAGAATTCTTAAACTTAATCATCAATTTGATATGCTTTACTTGACTGATTTAACGCGTTGTTAAGTGGGATATTTTTAGCCTTTTCTTTTTTTAAGGAAAAAAAAAAAAAAAAGAGAAAGAAAACTCTTTTCTTTTTTCTCTCTTTTTTTGGTTTTAGGGAACATTTTCTTATTCATTAATCATAAGCGCTGCACTCAATCCCAATCCACTTTAGACAAAAAGGAAAAGCAGCGCACTTTATGTAATGATGACGCAATAAGTGAAGAACCAAAAAAAAAAAAAATTACCTGCAAAAAAAAATCACTTTTTTTTTTTTCATTATTCAGGAATAAGGTTTTATTTCAATCATTTGATATGTAAAAGGGTATCGGAATTTCATATGAATTATTTAGAAATCTCAAGTTTATAAGTTAAAAAGAAAAAATTCTAAAACACCAGTGATGGTTAACACTACAACACTATACAAAAGTGAATTATTGAGTGTGAATCACAGTAGATTACTTTATTAAATAACCAATTAATGGTTTCAATAATGCCAAAAAGAAGCCAATGACCATTACAAAGTTAGGCAGAGTATGGACTTGGATTTCAAAGCGCAAGTTCAACCTTACATCGTATAATGTACTGAAAAAAAAAAAAAAGTAGTGCCAAAGAAGTGTTTGGAGTTGAATGGTCGCAACACAAAATTAAGGAGAACGTGTTTCTGCCAGTCATATTCATGTATGTGTTTTTAGTCTTCTTCACCTTTGGTTAGTGAAAGGTGATGTCAGGTATTAACTGTTAAGTGCAAACCTTGGCTATCAAATATCCCAATATTTCAATGCCAATTGTATTGGTTCTAAAGGGGCATAAAGAATGATCCAAACTTTTTCCTCAAGGATATTACTCTCTCAGCTTCTTGACACTCGTTATGTGATCAAGTTCAATTCACCTTTTTATAGACCCTTCCTTTTTGCCCATCATATATATGTGTGTCTATATATATATATATATATATGTATATATATATGTTCACATCTCAAGGTTCTTTGCACCTAAAAAATATGCCATTGTTTTTTTGGTTGTCCTTCATTATGTGTACATTAAGAACCCTCGTTTCTTATCCGTGTGCTTGTGATTATTTTTCTAGATGGGCAGAAAATCCAATGTTGTGGGGTTTTTTTTTTTTTTTTTAGATTTTTTTCATGAATTAATAAACTTGTGGGCTTGTAACAAATGTGGATTTAAAAACATACGATTTTGGTTGCTAATAATTCAAAAGACTTGTTATTGGCCGGAAAGATCTTTCCAATTTGTCCTTTCGACAAGACATGTTTCTTAGAATGACAACAGATTAATGATGGTTTTCTTGACTAGTGAAACCACTTAAGACAACAATAATGTTTGTTGTTTTATTATTATTTGTTGATTTTTGTTTTTACCGTGGCCGAAGACAAGGAGGGTGTTTAACAACACATTAGAATTTAAAGTTGCACTTAAATATTATAACACGTAAAAACTTTAAATTTAAAACTTAAAACATATGAAAGTTTTACACTATAACAAATTTTTACTTTTTATTGTAGTATATTAAAGATTTATATTGTAACAAGTTAAAACTTAAAATTTAAACAAACTTGTCAAGTTAAGCGAACAACGTTGTTCATTTTTAGAATAATGGACAAGCTGGCCAAATAGTGGCCTAAAGAATTTTTTTTTTTTTTAAAAGAAGAATTTGATCTAGGTGCACATATCCAACTATTGACACCTGAAAATAGGAATATGTGGAAAGCCAAAAGAAAGGAATCAAATGGACGTAATAGCGTTTTTAGGTGTCACTAAATTATACAGCCAATCTAAAGCTTTATACACACAAAATGGGCTGCCCTTTTTTTTTTTTTCACGAGGAAAAAATTGATCTAGTCAGATAGCCTTTACAATAATAGGTTAAGCCTATACTTGTTATTGCAAGCACTATATCTGTACTATAATACAGAAGATAAAAAAAAAAAAAGAAGAAGAAGAAAGAAAAAAAAGAAAGACAGAAAGAAAGGTGTTAGACCTTGGTAATGAAGAAATATTAGTACTATAGAAATGGAAAAACGATCCACGTTAATGTTATGGTATATCTGTGTCAAAATTTGGAACAAAGATTCTGCTATATATACTATAAAAGGGCATAGAAATAGTTGTCTCACATGAAAATAATTTTTTAAAAAAGGACGATGTATATTATTTAACTTTTTCATGATATCGTGGATGTCAAATCAGAAATTGGAAACTTTGGGGAGTGAGTACCCAATGATTTTATCTTATATCATATCCACATGTGGATGAGATTTACGGTGTGAAAATTACATACAACTTTTTCTGTTCTGCCTCACCATTTTCTTTATTTTCTTGGGATAGTGAAGAACCAAGAACAAAAAAAAAAAAAAATGGTGAGATACATGTCTGTGATAGCATATATATAGATTCATGCCATCTCAAAGATTGGCTTGAGCCAAAAAAAAAAAATGGAAAAAAAAAACAAAAAACAAAGGTTAAAAAAAGGTCATCTCAAAGATTGGAAGTTATAAGACTGAAACTCAATGATGCCTTTGGCAAGTGGGGAACCCCCTTGCGGGTTGGGGACGGCTGAGGATGATGTATCTTTCCCTTTGTCTTCTACAATCTTCCATGGGACAGTGGGGTTCAATTTTTGGTCTTTCTTCTCTGTGGGTGTCTTTTTAACACTTTCTAGACATGTGGGGCTCAACAATATTTGCCCTTGTAATGTTTCCAATAGCAATTATCCATTAGTGGGATGGATGGGTCCCACTAAACCCAATGGTGCCACAATTATATCAGAAGTTTCCTTTTTTTCTTTTTTCTTTTTTTTCCTTCTCTCTTTCTGTCTCTTTAAAAAAATAAAAGATGATGAAGAGCCACAATAAAGTCTAAATTCACTATATGTGATTTTGAAATTTTTATCAACCATGTATTTCATCCTCAGAATCTGAATTTTGATTTGGTGAGGCTGTAGTGATTTACAAAAGATCCTCTGCGGAAGATAAATATCATAAATATGTGATGGGGAAAAGCGATACTTGGCAAATAATGATGATATGTAAAAGTTGAAACGAATAATTGGGTTGCCAGTCCTGAAGAAATCTCTTATTAATATTACTATTATTATTATTATTTACAATTTAGCCGTTTATCAGTACTTTCTTGTTTATGTGCACGATGATTAGTGGTAAGCTTATATTTTAAAATTTAGGGTCGAAAATATTAATTTAAAAATTATAATATATGAGTATCTTATAATGTAATAATTTTTTTATTATTTATTGTAACTGTTAAGTGTTTTATATTGTTTATTGTTTGAAACTATCGCCAAACAACTATTGAATCTCAATTTTTACCTAGCCAATTTAATACATATAAAAAAATCACATAAAAATAATAATAATCACAATTACAAATATAACCCAGTCGTAAATTTATACCTCTATCTCTAAAGGAATATTAATTGCACTTTTTTTCTCACTCTCTTTTATACTATTTGTATTAGAGTCTGAGATATGAAACCACTAATATGGTACATTGTTATTTAGACAAAAAAATAGATAATAAATTTCACGTGTCAAATAACAAATACAAATTAGAGTGTAAAAGAAAGTGAAAAAAAGAGTGATGCTTGCCCACCTTCTATCTCTAATATTGAGATCTAGAGATGTAGTCCCGTTTAGTAATGTTTCCATCTTCCCGTTTGATAATGTTTCCATCTTGTTTTTGTTTTTGAAAAAAAAAATAAAAATGAAAACATTTAGATAAATGTGTTAAGATTTTTTTAAAAAATGCATTTCGTTTGTATATGGTAGTGCTTTTTTAAAAGAAAACATTTTTAATAAACAAAATATTGATTTAAATCTAACTAAGTTTAGGTCAAAATTTTGATTTATATTACCTAAAAACACTAATTATTAATATATTAATAAATTTTTAATTCTGATTAAGAGAGCAAAAAGGAACGATCCTCTTCTTCTTCCTCTACACCAGTGAGTTCAGGATCCCAGCGACAGCGCGAACTACAACGGCGACGTCAACAGACCCAGTCGTACATGCCTACGGCCCTGTCACAGATTGACGGCGTTCTCGTGGATCGAACGGGGTGGCTGCATCGACGGCCTTCTCGTGGCTTGACGACCCTCTTGCATCGATTGATGGCCTACACAACGCGAAGATTGATGGCCTTCACCTGATTGACGGCACCACCAGCGAAGATTGACACAACCTCCTATCCGACACGAATGACCACCTTGCGAGCTTCCGTTTTGTTGTGGATAGACCGCTAGTCTGTGGTGGGGGTGCTTCGGTGAGGTTAGGCTCGGCAAGGCAAGGATGGAGTTCGCTAAAGAGAAGACGAGAGGAGTCTATCAGAGAAAGGACACTGGGGGTTGTGCTGGCTGCTGGGTCGATTAACGGGTTTTGAAAAAGTTTTAAACATCTTTTATTTTTTCAAGATCAGGATAAAAAGTTTTTCATAAAATGTTTTGATTTTTATGTGGACACAATTGTTAATCAAACAATGTTTGAAAATCATTTTTATTTTTTATGTTTTTGAAAATGACAAATGATATTTCAAAAATGGAACCAAACAGTGGAACTTCCACCATTCTCATTTTCATAAATAGAAAAAAAGGAATAATTTTGAAGGATGATGTGGCGAGCCATGTGATGAGCCAAGTAGAGACTAACTTGGCTGTTTGAATATTATATTATTATTATTATATTATCATGTGACATGAGCTAGGGGAATATAAGTACTGGTATTCACGTAGGGGTTTGATTCTGCTAATTTCTACATGCCAAGTCTGATACCGTAGATTAGCTTTAAAAAAATGCAACGTGAAGGCCAAGCCTAGGAAATAAGGATAACATTATTTTGCTTTGATGTGATCATACAGCAGATAATGATTGAACTATGGGCTCATAGTCATGCCAACTGTAACGTTTAATTATAAAAGAAAAACTAATAATACTAAAGTTGGTCCTTTCTGACGTCTTTCCTAAATCAAAGTCAAGGTTATATATGTCTTGCAACTGTCCTGGTGCATGATGCTATTTTATGTTATTTTATTTGGTGTTTTAATGTATAATATTATTTTAAAAATTATGCCTATTTTTTTTATAATCTTTTTATTATAATTATTAAGTCTTAAAATTTAAAAAACTAGACTTTAAATATTAAAATAATTTATTGATTACTTAACATATCAATCAATAGGCATCAAATATAAAATTTATCATATGCTATAATTGCTAATAAATCTATCATCAAGTTTAACATTTAGCAAATTTAGTATTAAATGACATTGTATTAGATTTTTTTAAATTTATTTTACACTCAAAACATTAAATTTGCCATTAGAGTCAATTTAGGACGGGTCAAGTAGGTTGGCTTATGCCCATCTCTTTCGGCCTAGGCCTAGCCATGCGTCAAAAATTTAAGCTCAAACTAGAATCGAGCAAGGCCGGGCTAACCCAATTAGATAATTTTTTAAAATTCCCTTGTAAAGATCTGGGTGGCCCAGCCTTGGGTTTTGGGCCAGGTTGGGCCTCTTTTTTTATTAACTGGGTTGGGCCAGGCGCCGGTTCGATTATTCCTTATTGTCCTATGGGTTGGGCCAAGTGATCCAAATTTATACCTCTATTTTTTATTAACACATTAATTTAGCATTAATTTAGTATTGCATTGGATATGCTTTAAAACTTAAAAAATATAAGCAAAATTTTAAGCATAAGAAACTGATGAATTGGGATTTTATTTTTATTTTCTGAGTTGGTGAGGGGAATACATAAATATACACAACTGATGAACAATTTGAAACAAAAAAAAAATGATGAATAAAAGAAGAAAAATGAGTAGCTATGGTTTAAAGACAAGGTTAAGTGGGTGGGTTCCAAATGCAATAGAGGGATAAGACCAAAACCGCGACAAAAATATACACAATCTGATGAATCTAGATGTTCTTCAAATAAATGATAGTGGGAGAGGATAATGGGATTTTGAATCTTTGAGGTTTTTTTTTTTTTTTTTTAAATATGATATATATATATATATATATATATTTTTGTTGATGTCTGGTTGCTTAGAAAGAACAGGAAAGCCAAAAAGAAGAAAATTTTCTGGAAGTACTGCACTTTTTTCTCCCTTGGTCCGTGATTGGAGTGTAAAAAGTACGTGGAGATGCAGCCATTATTTAAATTTATGGTCGTCTGATAAAGTATGTCGTTTTCTTCCACAGTCGTTATCAAAGTCAATCTTGCTCTCCTATATTTATAGGTCTTCTTTTGTTCATTTTCTGAAATTGTTGTTGTTTGTGAGATAATATTATTTTCCTGTCCATAGTTTACGGACAGATGTTGTTTCTCCATTTTTGTTGTCTATCAAAATCATTGTACTGGGAAATCTGGTTGTTTTTAAAGTTGTTGTCGTCGTATAACATCTTTTCTTACATTTTTTTGCTAGTTTATTGTCGTTCCGGGCTCACGGATTGTTGGTTTCTAAAGCTATTGTCGTCCTTAGAGGCACTTGTTTTAACGTATAAGACCCTTTCTAAGTTGTTGTCCTTTATCTCTAGCAAAAAAAAAAAAAAAAACCAAAAATGTTGTTGTCCTTTTACGTTTCTGTCGTTTCTTCTGCAAGTCGTGCATTGTTGTTTCCTATGTTCTTGTCGTTTTATGCCATTGTCGCTTTTCAGACCCTCGCGTTTGCTGAATTTATTATCGTTCTTGATATTGTTGTCGTTGAATGATATTGTTTCGAAATTATTGTTGTTTCTCAAGAATATTTTGTTCTTTAATGTCACTTACGGGTGTTTATCTTTCTTACACTTTTCAACTTTTAAAATTACTGTCGTTTATGTTGAGGCAGACCTACTCCGCCATGCGGAGCCCACTCCCAATCTCTCATGTGGGGTGAAATCCACAAGAGTACAGGCCTCACGCTTGCTCTCATAGAGTTGGTTCCACTCGTTTATGTCGTTCTTATTTGCGTGTTCTTGCAGTTTCTTGTAAAACCTATAAATTAATAACCTTGAAACCAAAAAAGCCTATCAATTAAGGGAAGTATTAATTAAACGATAAATTATTAAATTAATAATTTAACAATTGATTAATAATTTATTAATTTATCAAACTATCTATTACTTTCTTTACACATATATATATAGTCAAGCTAGCTAGCAATTTGATGTATTTGCTTAAATAATTCATTGTATTTATTTAACCTAGTAAAATCACGAATGTACTTAATTATTAACAGAAATCCAATCCACATGCTTCTAATTAAGTTGCTTATGAACATTTAATCAAATAAAGCCTTATACTAACTTAGATTTATTGTACTTCCTTAATGCCTGGTAAAATCATGAATGTACTTAAAGATTAGCATGGATCCAAGGTACTCTTCGAGAGTAAAGGCATTCAAGAGCTTGAAATGGTAATTAAAGAAAATACGTTATCGTGATGAAATGGATGTCATGGAGAAAACAATACTAGTTTGGAGATTTTGACTGATAAATAATTTGTTAAAAATGTCATAAAAAGGGGTCAAGAGATCAAAATTGAAGATGATTGTTCTGTTTTGGAGCCGTTTTGCGCAAAGAAACTTTCAAAGTGACAATAATATTGAAAATTTCTGTTACAATACGAGAGAACTATATGAAACTTTTTAGTACATTATGAAAAATCAAGGATGAAATTCACCTAGATTTCAACTTCAAGAAAAAGTAAACAACACTCAACTCGTATTTTAAGGTATCATCGTCTATGTAATATGTATTTAATATTAACAAGTTATTAATTCATATTGTTAGTATGGTATATAGAAAATTTAAAGGGAAAGACAAGAAAGCGCTCTCATCTTTTCATCTATTATTATCATGTATTGTCTTATAAATTTATTGAAATAATTAATTTAGCCCACAAGCCCAAATCAAGATTGGCAAAACAATATTTATTTTATTGCGTATTAATTTATCGAATTTTATTAAATATAATTCTGTTTCTTTATCTTCTAGTTTTAAGACTTAAAGTCGTTTCTAATTGTTGTCGCTTTCAAGTTTTATCGCTTGTAAAGTCATTATTTTAAGCATGTCGTCGTCGTTTGTATGCTTGTTTCTTATATGTTATCATTTGCTACTCATCATCGTTTGCATGATGCCGGCATTCAATTATTTTATTTTTTAATTACTCTAATTTTTCCAATTAGTCGTCGGCTTCTAAAGTTATTGTCGTTTTCAAAACCTTCATTCTTTTTTTTGAGGCAATCCATCTTTTTATCTTATTTCCGTTTAAGACATGTAATGGCGTTTGATTTGAACTTTGTTTATTAAGGTATTGTAACTTTTAAATGTTTTGTCCAGAACGTTGCAGTTTCCAAGTTTTTGTCGGTCTCATGCACAAAATATATTGTCGTTTGCAGAATGTCATTTTCAAAGTATTGTCGTTTATAATTTTTTGTCTTTTTCATATTTATTTAGTTTTCTATAATTTTTTGATGGTTTCAAAAGTCTGCATCAGAAAAAAGAAAGTTATTGTTCTATATACGACAGCGTTTCCAATCTAGTGTCCTTTTTCGAGTTGTCCTCTTTCCAGTTTATTGTCGTTTTCTAGATTGACTCTCGCTTTTATGTTGTTGTCGTTTCATGGACTATGCCGTTTACCTTATGTATTGTCGTTCTTACGTGTCTTGTCTTGTTTTCGAATTTCCTTCGTTTGTATACTATTGGTTCCAAATTGTTGCCGTTATTCATGGCAAAATTTTTCCCCCGTTTGCTCATTGGTATGACTTGTGTCAATTTAAACTTTTTTAATTTAAACAAAAATAATTCAAATTATGTAGTTTAAACAATATTCCAAGTTGACGTTGCTTTTGCAGTTAAAGTATTTATTTGAACAAGATATCTAATATGAATTTGTGTTTAGATAAGTATTAATAATTCTAGTTTGAAGCATGAAAAAATTATTTAATTAAAGAATAAACATGAAATAGAAAAAGAAGTAATTTAATTAAAAATAATATAAAAGAATAGTGTTAAATTATAAATATAAATGTATACGAGTGAAATCACTGTTTAATATTGGTTTGAAATGTTGAAATGAAGAATGATTTAAATTTTAAGTTAAGCAGTTTAACTCAATTTAAACTATTAGTTTAATTCGAATTAAATACTTTATCAAACATCAATTCAAACTATGATGGTTGTTCGAAATAAGCCGAATTGACAAGACCTTTACTTTTATGTTTTTGTCTGTTGGTAAGTTATTGTGGGTTGTGATTATTTTTTTTTTCAAATTTAAGGGTTTTTGGCTAAGGGTGGTGTGAAACATAAACTCAGTCATGAACAGTGTAAAGCTCTTATATGTTACAATAAAAAAAAAAGTTGCTATAATGTAAAGCTCTCACATGTTATAGTAAAAACGGTTCCCACCAATGGTTTCCACCACTAGTCAAACACCCTTTAAATGTTACTTACGTATTTATTAAATAAATTAGACTGTTCACTTTTTGCGTAATATATTTTAAATTTTCAATATTGACACAATGCATCATGAGCTTTAAAATTATTAATAGTTGAGGTTAAATACCTACGTTTAATTTCTGTTAAGTACTCTTTTTTACATGTTAAGTTTTCATTTTTTTTTTTTAAAAATGATGAACTCTACTCTTAAGAGAACTCGCGTACAAATCTCATGACTAAAATTATCTATGTTTTTTATCGCTTGTTAGTTACTAGACCTTAATTTTCAATAATTTTAAAATTCAAAATGTATTTTATCAAAATTAAAAATTCAGAGTATATTATGAAAACAAGGATAGTTTAAGATGTAACAATATAATTTACTCATATTTATATATTGTTGCTGTCTTTTTCATTTTCATGCTTGATATCATTTTCTTCTTTATATACGTTCCGTAGTTTAGGCTGCAATTGTTTATATAATTTTTCTTATTTTATCTCTTTTTTTTTTTTTTGGTTTTCCTGAGGGAATGCTATTCTTATTTTAAAGCCGGTTGAGATAACAAAATCATGCAAGTACTAAGAAGGAACGTAAAGATGAGGGACCTTGGATTCACGCATCGTCGTGGATGATGTGTTCTAACTTTAAGTTTTGTGTTGGTTTTGTGTTCTATGTTAGTGGTTTTCTCACTGGCCCTTTGTGTTGTGTTTATTGTTTTGGTGTTGTGTTTGTGGGTTGGGTTTGGTATAGAGGTTGATTTTCCCATGCCTCTTGGTTGGTTGGATGGTGTAATGAGACAGGATTGGTCAAGGTGTGGTTCTTTGCTATGGTTATTGGGCCCACCGTTAGTAATAGGTTAGCTCTATTTAGGGTTAGGGTTTTATTTAGCTCTGTCGATTGGTGCATGAACTTTCGGTAGGTTTTTTGAGTCTGCTTGTATATTCGGTTATTGGTTTTCGGACTTTTGGCTGTACCTTGGCCGATTTCGGCTTTTTTTAATAAACTATTTTCCTTCGATCAGTGGCCTTATCTATTAAAATAAAGGAAACGTAAAGCAAACCAAAATAATTTCAGTGTGTACAGATAGCTTTGAATTAAGCCTGTAAAGATACCAAAATTATGTAAGGACTAAGAAGGAATGTAGAGCAAACGACGATAAATACAGTTTGAACAGATTAGCTCACTCGATACCAAAAGTTGACCTCACACTAAAAACAAAACGTTCAGCACTTTAGGCTTCAACCATACATGCATGTACAAATTATCTCACAAGTAAATCACAATTGACACCAAGATTGAAAAACATCAAATGATGTTATATGAAAACACTTGGGTCATTCTGCAACGAATTTCACCAGTAAACAGCCTTTCAAAAAAAGAAAAAAGAAAAAAAAAATGGTGAGCACATTCAAAATTAAGAATATAGTTATGCAGATACTAGTCTTGTTATAACAGCTAATTTTGTTCACCTTGCCATGCCCAAACAATGTCTTTTAGAGCTGGTTTTATATCATTTTCCATTACCCTTTTGCACTCCAAATGTATCGCCACTAGATTTCTTCACCTCAACCAGATGAAAGGAAGGAGTTGAACTCATATATCTCGGCTTGAATTGACACTGACCCTTTTCTTCCTTTCTTTGATCCCTCCATTTTCACACACCCTTTGTCCTTCTTCACTTTCAGCCTCGGATTCCTGGCAACTTTCTCAATTTCGACACGATCGACGAGGCAGGACTTGTGGACGCGAATTGTGCTGCTTTCTTCTCATCATTTTCCATGAACAAACTGGAGAGATTGAATCCGGAGGGGAGATAAATGATGTCAAAAGCATTCAAATTAGTAGGCTTGGTTAACTCGTGTTGCACTACTCTCACAATGGCTAAAAACTGCATCAACATCATACGAAGCCAGTTCTTGGGAACCTGTTTTGCTACTAATGGCTTGAGGGTTGAATCCTTTTTTGAACCATGGATTTTCCGTTATCCTTGCAATCAAAATCCTCTTATTCGGGTTAGGATTCAGGATCCTCGATAGAAGCCTACGCGCTTCATGTGAGAACCAATTGGGACACTTGTACTCTTCCTTGCCTATTTTCTTGTACAGCTCCATAAGATTTGAGTCATGGAATGGTTAGCTAAAAGGACAAGCAAGGCCACCCCACAAGACCAAACATCGGCTTTAGCCCCATCATACCCTTTTCTATACAAGACTTCAGGAGCCGCATAAGCAGGAGTTCCACAAACCATGCGCAGCAACACATCTTGGCACCTGGACTCAACAAGTGCTCTCAACCCGAAATCTGGCACCTTCAGATCTCCATTCTGATCCAGCAGCAAATTCTCGGGCTTCAAATTGCGGGGATAAACACCTCGGCTGTGGCAACAGTCAACAGCACTTATCAGCTGCTGAAAGTACTTCCTTGCCACATCCTCTTTCAGCTTTCCTTTGGCTACCTTGTTGAAGAGCTCACCACCTTTGGCAAATTCCATGACAAATAAATATTTGTTTTTGTGGCCATTACTTCATAAATCTGCACTACATTTGGGTGATTCACCTTTCTCATGACAGATATTTCTCTCTTGGCTTGATCAATTAGGCCAACTTTTAAAAACCTTCTCCTTGTCTATCACCTTGATGGCCACACTTTGGCCAGTTTCAATGTTCCTAGCATGGTAAACTCTTCCAAAGTTTCCTTTCCCCAAAAACCTTCCAACTTCATATTTCTTCATCAACGCATTCCCCTTATTTTTCCATCATCAAAAAGCTCTCTTCCTACTACAAATAAAAACAATATGTGATCTCCTGCAACTATGGATCAACCGTCTTCTCTATGATCATGCTTGAGCTTTTTCGGCTGCTTTAATTTGCATGTGATCGCAGAGTCTGATCGTCTTGTTGAGGTTCCAGGCTCCAATGTAATCAAGATCAAATGAGGGGAGCTCAGATGGGATGCCTATTTCGAAGAATTTGGTGAAGGAACTGTAGGCTTCAAGCACATCTCTTTGCGTTCCTTGGTAAATATCTTGTCCACTACTTTAAAAAATAAGAAAGAAAGAAAGAAACTTGAAGAATTCAACAATAAAAATCATTACAAATATCGTCTAGGATTATATGTGAGAAACAAAGATAATATGATTGATAAGCTAGCTAGTGATTAACAAACAACAGAAAAGGAAGTTGATCAACACTCTGATTTTTTCCATACTTCTGAATCAAACAAATGCACTTTAACAAGAAGTGGAGTATTTATTTTCTATTGATAGGCAGGATCAGAATAACTTTTGGTTACATCATAAAAATTGGTGCGTTACTGGAAAACGTTAGCTTTTATAAGAAATCAAATTGCTAGTTTGTTTCCCAAATTAAAGTCTTATGTAATTATGATAAAAACAAACGTTTAGAATTGTGCAAGGAGATATAATTCAAATTATAAAAACGCTAAAAAAGAAATTTATAAGCCAATAAATAATTAAATGGCAAAGAAAGAAAGAAAAGATAAGGAAAAAAGAGGAAGAAGATACCTATGGGGAAGAGAAAGAGCCACTTACAGAACAGAACGTTGAAAGGAGAAGAGAGATAGGAAAGGCATAGAATGGAACACAAAAAATAATGTGTGGCATGGCCATTCTACATTTGACCATAAATAATGGTTAAAAAGTTCAACTTTTGTGTGGTTTGAGCAGACAAGCATGATATGCATTGGCCCATCTGAGGCCAACCAACCAACTCATATGAGAGGTACACTTTAATAAATTAGAAATGGTAAAAATGAAGGTGGCAGAAAAATGTAAGATTTCTCTCTTTTTTTTATTTCCCCTTCCGCTTTTTAGTTTTCTTTTTTTTTTTTTAAAATAAAAGCGAAGTAGTCTAACCGTAATTTCGTACATAACTCCATCATAAGATGTGAAAGTCGAATCTTCCATCTAAACATTGGAAGATAAACTTGCAACTGCTACATTTTTTTTTTTTTTTAATGTTGGTGTTTAGTTTTTATTTTTATGTTGGTGTTTAATTTTAAGGTCGTGTGTGTTTCTTGAGGCAATACATGGAGTGTTATTTTAGAATCAAATCAATTAATTACTCAATTAACAACATTTGCTTGTTTAGTGTTGTTAGTTTGCAAGTATGACTCATTTTTAGGTGAAAGAAAATTCTCTTACTCACCTACATGGATCTTATGTGTCTTCTTAATTTCATTTCTTAATAAGACTTTCACTTTTTTCATTTTAGTGGAATTTATCACCCTTTACTCTCAAATGAAAGCCAATTCAAAGACTTCTTCCCGTTATGTACCGCCGCCTTCTTTTTTTTTTTTACCAAAAAAGGGGAAAAAAAAGAGAGAATACATATTAGTATATTACGTATTTCTTTTAAATAATGAAAAAAGAAAAAAAAGGAAAAGATAAATTAATGACAACTTTTTTTTTTTTTTTTTCATCTTTCTCCTCTAACGTCCATTTTCTTTTTAATGGATAATATATGATGACCCACCTCCAATATTGTATTTCCTCAACCAACTCTCTCTTTCACAAGTATTTTTCATTATTAAATCAACAATGCCCCGCTCATGTAACTCTTACTCTCTTTCCTCTTTATCAAGTAATCTAATTTAATATTTCAACAAAGAAAAAAATTAAAATAACAAGATTTTCAATGGTATCCATCAGTTGACATCTTTATCTTTAATTTGTAATGGTGAAGAGAAAACACATATTAATTTCTTGTATTTCTAACTAACAAAAAAGCGGCTAATATTACAATTCAAAGCATTTTGAAATATCCAATCTGTTTCTAGGAAGAATTCTTACTCCTTTTGAGATAAAGTACGTTTGTCGTATTTTTTCTTTCATTTTCCACCACAAGAAATAAACTTAACCTGCAGGGTTGACACTTCTCAATGAATTTTCAATGCTTTTAGCAGCATCACTAGGTCTCAAAAAAGCCTGATATCAAGAAAATGGTTCAACAGAAGATAGGTTTCTGAATGTTAGATCGAATCAAAATTACATCAAAATGAAAAAACAAAAGCATAGCCAACAGGATTTAATAGAGATCTAACGATTTTAAACAAAGTTCGAATTGCAAGGTACAAATGCCAAAACCTAGAATTCTCGTTGTTAATGAGGAAATTAGTGGTTAGAAGGCTAGCTCTAAAATTTAATGCTGATGACATTTGCCAATACCAACTTGCCCCAGAAAAGCAGAAATATCAAAATTGCATGGCCCAACAGGAAATCCTTGGCACTTTTTTCTTCCTTTTTAGGTGTGATTTCGTTTATTTCATGTATGAAAAAAATAAATGGATGTTCCGTCCTACCAAATAGAGAAAAAAGAGGAGACGAAAGTTTGGCATTAATTAGCAACATAGTTTGCATTTCTTCTGATTTGGACAATGTTTGGACAGAGCAACAATATAAGAGTGACAATTTTTCATAAACTCCATATCTTGCGTTATTCGAGCCAAGTTTATGTTTTTAGATTTTTAATCTGCAAGTAAAAAATAAGATGCTTTTGCAGAAAGAAAAAAGAAACCAAAATGAATGGAATCCCAAACTCAGAATTTAAGCTTGTCAAGCATTCTAGGCGTTATATATATATATATATATATATTAATCGACAGTAGTAGAATTCACGAACTATCTTAGAGAAATGCCAACGGTAAACGAATCAAGATAGGTCCTACTAGGAAATTCTAACTTATCATAGGTCCCAAAAACAGTCCTGAGAATGTTACAAACCTAAACTCGGACCTAGCTTTCTGTGGAAGAAGCGGAATATCGATGGCATCCCCACAACCCTGCCAGCTTTAAAGCTGCACAAAAGGGCTCTCCTTAGTGACCCTCATTGACAAGAAAACCTCAAAATAATCAAAATTTGGGTTAAGCGTTATACATCTTGTTTGAATTTATCCCGCCTTGGTTTAGAGCTGAACATGAATTGAAGGCTGAAAATGGAACTAATAGTTACTAAGAAACTAAGCAGAAATCGAATTAATCTTGAATCTGTTTTCAGTATCTGATTTCTTTAGCAACCTCAAAGAAATGTGCAACATTCTCCTCAGGTGTACCTACTACAATGCCGTGCCCAAGATTTAATATATGTTTCCCTCTACCAGCTTTCTTCACAGTGTCGTTTATTCGGTCCGTGATGAAGTCCTTTGAACCAAAAAGAACACCAGGATCTATGTTACCTTGCACAGCTATATTCTGTCCTAGTCGCCTTCTACCGTCTGCCATGTCTACGGTCCAATCCAAGCTAACGACATCAACTCCTGTCAAAGCCAATCTCTCAAGCAAGCCCCCAGAGCCACTTGCATAAAGGATCAGAGGCAGATCTGGATGGGTTTGTTTCACAGTATCCACAATCTGCTTTAGGTATGGCAGACTGAACACCTCAAAATCCACGGGGCTGAGTTCTGTGGCCCATGAATCAAAGATCTGAACGGCCTGAGCTCCATTATCCGCTTGGTACTGAACATACTTTGCCATGGAAGTAGCAAACTTCTGAAGTAATGCATGAAGCACCTGAAAGAGGAACCAGATGTACACATAAGTAAAATACAGCAAGAACTTCATTTTCACTAAGATAAGAAAACCGATTCTGTAAAAGATTTCAACTTGAAACTACGTAAACCATAGACTTGTTGCTTTTGGTGTCTAGTATTATCAAAAGACGGCAAATGTACTAGCTGGACAATGTTGGTTGGGTTGGGAGTCCAAAGATACCATACAAAGTGGCATGGTTATGAGCTACAAACTCTGGGCCAATAGTCAAGGAATATAAGAAGAACTAAAAAAAAAACTTAATCAATCACAACATGCCAACAAAGGCCTAGATGATCTAGAATACAATATTATAATCCGTTGGGCAATAAACCTCAGCTGACCACCGTGTAACCATCAGCAACTGTCTTGTTATATTCTCACTGGTTTTTCATTAAAGTGACCTTGCATTTTAGCAAAACTAAAGTGAAGAGCCAACAAGTACCTTGGGTTGAGAGAAAGCTAATCTCTTTATCTTTGTAAAATGCTTCGATGAACCACCTTCGACTACATAAGATGCCAGGGTGAAAGGAGCGCCAACAAAACCAAGCACTGCTGCCTGATTATCTACCTGGAAAAGAAAGGATATGGTGTTGGTATGTCAAGTGGTTGAGAGACAGAGACATTCTAATATTCATCAAATGTAAACAAAGTAACGCAAAATTCATAATCTAACTATCCAAATACTGTTGATTTTAAAGGTTCCGAAGAGAGCTCTATGAATGACAGTACGTGAAAACTACTTCATTCTCTTATCTAACAGTTTTCTCAGAACATCAGGAAACTTTTTCTTTCCTTTTTTTTTGTTGTAAGAGAATGCGCAAATTGCTTCATTTATGCAGCGCATATGATTGAATTAACGTAATGCAAAAAAATGACCTAATGTAATTTGATATCCATAAATGAAAACTAAAAGGAAAACAAGCTAAGAAGGACCTCTTTTCGCAAAATTGTCAGCGCTTCTCCAACATAGGGAACTGACTCTTCAGGAACAAATTCTCTCACTTGGTCAACATCCTCAGCTGTCTGTAGAGGACTGAATATGATAGGACCCTTACCCTTCACAATGTCAAATGGTATGTTCATCCCAGAAAGAGGAGTTAAAATGTCTGAGAACAAAATGACCTGTCATAAGTTGACACAAAATGTTAGAAAATAAAGCAAGCAACTAATTCAACTTATGCATAGATAAGTTTGCTAAACACAAACAAGAGATTTGTATCCCACAAAAACATCTTACCCCATCAGGTTTAAAAACTTTCCAAGGCTGCAATGAGATCTCCGCTACAAGATCAACATTTTCTGATCTTTCACGAAATGAAGGATGCTTCTCGCAAAGAATTTGATAACTCTGTCATGATAAATTCTCAACAGGTCAGGCTCCAAGCTAAAATGCACATATTATAATATATATATCCAATGCGCTATCCACTAGGTACTAGCCGGAAGATATGCCTAGTGTTTTAAGTAGGTTCCTATCCAACGCTTCAAGAAGGTCCTTATTGAACATAAAATCTTAGGTCAGATTTAGTTTATTGGTTTTTTCACTCTGCTGGTTGCTATTGGTCATCGCAATTATTTCCCCAAATCAAGGTTCCCAAACAGAATATACCGACTAGGAATCCCACCACAAGAAAGCAAATGGAAATACATTTCTAAAATATGGAATACAAAGTACAAACAAGAACCAATGATGCCCAAACCAAGCAATAAAAACCTGCCTTCATGTACCTCCCTGCTTGCCTCATGAGCCAAACGGGGGGCCTTTCAACATCTTTTCCGCGAACCGCATTAAGCAATAGTAGGTCTGCAACAGAGGCAATTTTGGGTTCTGCCACAGTCCCTGAACATGGTTTTTTTCCATGATTTAGTAGAAAACTTGAACCAGTAATTGAACACATACATACTAAAATTACACTCTTGGAAGTTAATTGACGTTGATTTCCTCAAGCTTAACAAGTAAGTAACGCAAGAAAACAAAAGTCACAATTACACAGAGCAAATTCTACAATATAATTTCAAGATTGTAAAATAGTCAAGAATGTCGGGTGAGCTGAAATTTGTTTGAAATTCAATACGTCCATTGATATTAATGTGACTCGCTGTTTGGCAGCCGAGACAAATGGCAAGAAAGAAACAGGCTTGCAATTTTCCAATATGACAAGGTTGATTACATTTGAGCGGAACTATCCAAAATTTTGAAAAAGCCAGAAAATCGTTTTCTCATCAACGACAAGAAGAAATCCATGAAAATTCATAACAAAATCGAAAGAGACAAAATTGGAAGCAGAAATTACCTCCAAGGGAACAGTGGAATCGGGATTTGGAAGCTAATCTGGATCTTGAAGAGGAAGCCAAAGAGAGGAGAGAGAAAGAAGGTAAGGAGTTGCAATTATAAACGCACGACATGCTTGGCACAGAATTGGAGAGTTGGAAGCTTTGGTGTTATGAATATCTCTCTCTTTCTCTCTGTCTGAAACAGAGAGTCGAAGAAGAAGAAGAACAGAAGACGATGATAAAATGAAGATAAGGGAAGGAACAGAAAATCTTCAGTTTGGATTTCCCTAAACCCGTTGATCTTTGCCACTTCAGCTAAACGTATGGAGCAATGGGCCCACTTCTACAAGGAGCTATTACTCAAGGCGACTTTATTTATTTATCTATTTATTTTTTGAGGTACACTTCAGTCTTTATGTCTGTATTTGTTTGTAAACTACATTAAAAAAGGTGTCGTTTCTAAAAGAATATGTCATGTTGGTTTCCTTTTTGAGACTTTTAGTCATTTCCAAGACTCTTTTTTTTTAATTTTGATAAATGTATCTTTTAATATTTATTTTCTTAAATGCTAAATATGCTTATTTGTAGCATAACTCAATAAATAATATGATAATATGAATAACATTATGGCATAATAATACGAAAAGTATTATGGCATAATTTTTTTTCAAAGTGTGAATAAACAAACTATTAAAAATTTGACATAATATGTAATTTTGTCCTAGCATTCAAGCAATCAACAGAATTATCGCCCACACCCACAAATACTATAGTTTTAATTCATTCTCGTATGAAAGCGGTTACTGGTTTCTGACGATGGAGATGGGTGCAAAGGGTCGCCAAGGGGTAACGGCGGCAAGGTGGGCTATGCTCTCTGCTATGATGTTCGGGGTGGTCTAATCTGAGAGTTGTACGGTGGTGGCATGAAGGGATGAGCGTGGTTGCACGTTGGTGACGGGGGCAGGTGCAAAGGGGGGCCGAGACTTTGAGCTGGTCGATGAATCTATGGTGGTCGGATCTGTAATATGCTATTGTTATCTGGTAACGAAGGTAGGGGTAAAGGGAGGCTAGGTGGTGGTTAGTGGCGGAGGCGGGGAAGGCAAAGGGGGAGACTTTTTGAGCAAGAGACACCTTTCCTCCTTAGCGCTGGATCTAGCAAGGGCTTGCTCGGCGGATTTGGACCAATTGTTATGACATTTCCTCTGTTTAAGAGTTTTTTGTTTATTTAATGATTGCGGTGATGTTATCCTTTTTGTGTGGTTTTCTGAGTTTTGATTTCGTTCAATATGGAATGAGGGAGGGGGTCTTCCCACCTTCGGTTTTGGCTTGTTTGTCTCCATTGTCTGTCATTAGCGGAAGGTGTGTAGATGTTCGACTAGATCATTAGTCTAGGCTATGGTGTTTGTGTCTTTTAAGAGAGGGTCAAATTTTTGTTGATTGATTTGATCCATCAACTGTTGTGATACTTGTAACGAGCCATATCAAGCTTTAGTCTTTATCTTGAGCGCGCTTTTTTGTCTTTAGGTCTGAATACTTAAAATTTGTTCATGTGTTATTGTTGTCCTTGTTAATGGATTCTGTCAATGATTGGGAGCAAATTCTCTTAAGACAGGTCATATGCGATGACTAAGTAATCTTTTGTTTTAATGAAGATTTAAACATATGAGCATGACTAATGAAGTTTGTAATCATTCTCGTATGAAAGAGATGATGTCGTTTTTACGTTTTTCATTTTCTCAAAATGATGCAAATCAAATTCAAGTTCGATAATGATATCGTTTTTATGTTATTGAATTAATTTTTCCGATGCAAATCACATTCAAGATTAAGAAGCTCAAGAAGTCGAGAACGATCTGATTAAAAAAAAGAAAAAAAGAAAAAGAAGTTAAGAACGATGTCATGCAAATTAGATCCAAAGAAGGTCATAACGATGTCGTGTTTAGGTTGTTCTTTTTATGCACTTCAAAAAAACAAGTCAAGAACGATGTCGTTTTATGCTGTTCATTTTCTGATGCAAAATGAGGTCAAGAATGATGTCGTTTTTACGTTAATTCATTTTTTGATACAAATGAATTCAAGGTGGTCAGGAAATTGCAGTAAATCAAATTACAAAGAACAAATTTTTTCGATTGCTAACAAGTATTGTAAACAAGATGATGATCTCAAAATTGAGCCAAAATAATGCATCATTATAAGAAAGGTTGGAAGAAAAAGCCATATTTATATGTTTACTTTTAAGAAAATAAAGAGGTTGCTTTGTCCCACATTACTTTGTAACTAAAAGACGGAAGTGTGAAGTTTATATAAAGACCCTAATGCCTTTGTTTCAAATCTTCTCCATCATAAACATTTTAAGCGTTAGTTTCTGAGTCTATTTAAAATTCTCTGTGTTTGCTCTAGCAAAGGTGACATGTCTTTGGTGTTAGTCGGTGACATGTCTTTGGTGTTAGTCGTAGTCGTTCTTAGTGACATGTGTTCCTTGCTTATGTTGTGATGGTTGTGTCATTTTGTCTTTCTCCAGGTTTTTGAAAGTTAAATATTCACTTAACATGGTATTGTCTCTTTCAGAATCTTATTGGACCGCTATATGAAGGATTCGATGACTATGTTACAAGTAAATTCCCAAAGCTCTTTTTAAAAGTGTACAAAGTCATGCGCAAATGCTGTGAAGACGATGTGTTCTTCGAGATATATTTCAAGGGGATCAGTAGCCTACTAAGGTGTACGTAGTTGGAAAACTAGACCATTTACCCTATGTATGGCTAAGTGATGAAACTACGGTGTAAAACTCTCATATGCTATAGTAACAATAAAAAAAATTGCTACAGTATAAAGTTCTCACATGTTATAGTAAAAGTGGTTTGTTCTCACATATTATAGTAAAAGTGGTTAGAAAACCATTGTTTCCACCACCTTTCAAACATTTATGTTGTTTCTAACTTCAAATAGACAATACGAAGTGACAAAGCTTCATGGATTGAGCCATCTGTTGTGAATGGACTATTTTATTTTGGTTTTTAAAATATTTTAGTAGTCCTTTTATTTATTTTGGTTTTAAAATATTTTAGTAGGCCTTTTATTATATCTTTTGTCCTGTTAGTCAATGCGTTACTTCATATGGAATACTTCACAATTTATTGACCTTCATTGTAAGCATCCATCTCCCCTATCACCAACATTGCTAGAAATACAGCCAAAAACTTTTGTCTCTATCAACAATGATTGTAACAATACAGTCCTTCCACCGTAAACACTGACAGTAGTTCCCTATCCAAGCCCTTTCTTGATTTTCCAACTTCCTCCACAACCACCAATTTTCTATCATTTCTATGAATTTTGTCTCATAGATTGCATTGCAGGTTGATATTTATTTTTTTGGGGCCAGTTTATGAATTAGTTACTATCTATGGTTTGTTTGTCATTAACAAACATGTTAACCATAATAACTGATAATATTGGCATAGTTGTTATAGTTTTAAGTGTTTAGTTTAATGTCTTTCTTAAAAATAATGATTAAAAATGGTATAAAGAAATATTTCCTGTAAACTTTTGACTTGATTATTGTTTATATCTTAATTTCATAGTCATTACAATAATTTTTTTCCTTTATTGCATATGCATTTTGATCCTGTCGGGATTTAAGAGTGAATGAGTCAAGAGGAAGAACTTTGTTGCTCACGATGGAATTGAACGGCTGCCCCTTTGTTGTAGGAGGCAGTTTCTCCGATTTATTTGTTTAAATATGATCAACGTCAACTTTTATTGAGAAGCTACATCTCCAGTTTTTCACTTATTTGACAAGTACTAGCCTCTAAAATGCTAAATACAACGAGCTTTCCTTGCCATAACTTTCTAGTCCGCCAGTTACATTTTAAACCAATGGAGATTTGACGGGTTGAAGTTGAAATATCAACGTTACTTGTGGTACAAACAATTTGACAAGACATGTAAATTAAACATTGAGGTAACCAAAATTACGCAACAATGAAGCGCCAAAAGAGTTGTACGAGCAGCCAAAGTGCTAAGAAGCGGAAACAAAAACTGGTGACTTATCTCATCACTTGAGGAACAACAAGCTTAGTACCTTATACAAACCAAAAAAACAACTAACATCTTAATCGCTTGAAGATCCGTCATCATCATCTTCATGTTCTGTCACAACCTTCTCTAAAAAACTTTTGTGAACTCCATCGATAACAGCTTTACTCGATTGATCACTTCCACTCTGGCCATCGTTGAGTGCAGGGTCGGATTGGCGGAGAACTAATGCCACACCTGGGTATTTCAAGGGGAAAAAGAGAAACAGCAGAAGGCGCACATTAAGAAATGCATACGTTAAGACTTTCAACAGAGTAAATAAGAGTTTCAAAGCAGCTAATCAACAAAAATGCTTGGATTTCAATTTTTAAGCACCTTCTGGTGTGCATCGCCAGCCGAACCGCTGCAAGCATACATAATTTGCTTTTACCACACCATTGTTGTACACGGGAAGTTGTTGTACACGAGAAGAGTAGGAAGATTATGATCTGGGTAGTTTGGAATGCAATCTGTGGATATTATTTTGCAAAATTTAGTTGCAGGTTATCTTGTTGCCAATTCTTCCAAGCATTGCATCAGCATGCCACACCCCGCAATTCTACAAAAGATTTTCGTTTAAGTTATTAAACATGAACTCTACCAAGGTTGGTTTTGATATAAGGCGAAAATTTATCTTATCTTTGGAAGTATACCCGTCTTTGTAGAGAATCACGACAACCCAAACATCAGAAGGAGCTTCAGAGACGTCTCTCACGAAATCTGATCCTGAAATCAGAATAACCGATGCAAATTTTGCAACCTTAGCTGCTTCTCTCAGCTCTGCCAATCTCTTCTTCCTATCAACAAAAAATGACAAGGGGCTTTCCTGCTTACAAATTTCTAATCAAATATGCTTTGTTTACCTAAAGAAATCACAAATTCCTGAGCAATTTTTTACACATGAATTTTCCATTTTCAAATTCTTATAGATTTACAAGCAAACTAATTCTCAACAAATCAGATTTGGACAATATGTACAAAATTCATAAAAACTTGCCAGTAAACTAAAAGGAAAAACATCTCTCATTTTTAAGTAAACAAAGCACTGAAAATAAGCAAACGCTAAAGAGAGTATATTCAGAACAAAAGTTCCAGAAAGTTCAAAAACTTTTGTTTAATATAATTCCAACATATCCTGCTAATCATGTTCTCTTTGGAGCTAAAATGAATAAGAACGAGAGAAAATTGAACATTCAATTGGGAAAAATTAAATAGAAGGAAAAAAAAAAAGACCGACCTGTATTCTTCGAGAAAGCGATCGTCGTCAAGATCAGCATCATCTTCGAGATCTTCGAGCTCGTCTTCGGTTTTTCTGTCAATCCAAGACCTGTCCTTTGGGAGAGAGGCTTCGTCTTCGGCTGCCGTGTAATGATTTTATGAATATATTTTTAAGAAATTACTTTTATGAAAGTCTAAATGATTATGCTTATTATTATTATTCCCTCTAAGGTTTCATGTCAAGGATTCCACAACAAGAATCCATTTAAAAAAAAAATTATTCTGTAATTTTTGTACTTTATTAATAAGTATGTTTAAAGTTACGATCAAGTTAAGTTAAGTGACGGCCACGTAGGTGAGGGTCATCACAAGTGGTGAGTGGGGGACGAGTTGGAAATAGATACCGCTCATGAAAATGTAATATTTTCGCATTTTTAGTTTATGAAATTATGTACGTTTTTATTTTACAAAAATTATGTACGTATAAATAAGTAAATCTGAAACTACCTAATTATGTTTTAAAAACGGAGGTTGTAATTATACAATCTTTGTCTAGGGAATTATAAGATTTAAAAATGTTGCAATAGAAAATGCAACAACTACACAAAAATTTTGAAGTAAAAAAATTATAAGATTATTTAGAATTAGAAATGTTTATAGGAGTTTTACGTTAAATTAAGAAATGATTTTAATGAATATGTTTTATAAATTTATTAGTATGAAAGTTTAAAAGATCGTGCTTTAAGAAACTAATATGTTAGACTCAACTGTAAATTATAAGAAATTATTATTATGTTAAGTTTAAAAAGGAATAAGTTTTAAGAAATCAATATGTTAATTTTAAGATAATAAATGATAAGAAAAGTATAATGATAATTTAAAGAAGGATTTAAAAAGCATTTAAAATAGGAATTTATAATGGCATTTAATTTAGAATTGTTTTAGAAATATTTCCATTTAAATAAAAATTAGTTTTTAAATAATTATCTTTATGTTTTAAAGAAAGGTTCTAGGAAATTATTATTATCATGTTTTAAGAAATTAAATGTTATGATGTATGTAAAGAATTAAGTCTTTAGAAATTATGATTATGTTAAAACGTAATTATTATTATTACGTTATTATTATGTTTAAAGAAATCAATATTTCTTTAAAAGAAATATTTTAGGAAATAATTATCAAGGTTTTGGTTTAAGAAAAAAACTATTCCACAATTTAAGTACTTTATGTTAATAATCAAAATTAAGTAGTTAAGTACGGCCATGTAGGTAAGGTCCTAACAACTTTCAGGCTCTTTCTTTTCTTCCAACTTCAGAGCCTACGATTTTTGTTGGAAGCCTTCACCCCAGCTTATACGTTGGGGCATTTGAACTGTCAGAGACGTAATAGATTGCAAGTCAAGTAAGTTTAGATGCACGAAATTTCTTCCACAAGATGGCTGGCTTAGCGAGGCAAAACTGAAGTGTCAACGACGGAGAAGACTTAAAAAGTGCAAAATAACTCTCACTTGCGTAAACGGGAGAAAAGAGTACGAAGAAGACTTAGAAAGTGAAGTCTCTGGACTCCAGGAAGAAAACATTTGAAAGCGTGATAGGATATGAATGTTAGATTTTGTTTTCCCTAATTTAAATAAAGACCAACACGATCTTTGAATTAGATTGAGCACAAAACTTGAAATTTCTTGCAAAATTCATTTATTACTATACATAAAAATTCATTGTTGTACTAGTGCATAGCAATGTTGTTGAATTACTGAATTCTCTGCAGCCAGATCATAAAAGCATTAACATATGTTGCGGCGGCTAAGGATGATGAAACTCCATCAAATTAAATTGATAAAGTAAGAATCTACAAAAAATGGTAATATTAGCTATTAGGTTTCTGACAGAAAAGTCATTGCCACATGTCCCAAGCAACTTCTAAGTTTTGTGGTTCAACTCAAATTATGCCTACTTTCTCTACCAGGCAGAGGCATATTCACATGTCTAGCATTATGATACACGCCACTCAACAACCATGATAATCGTTTTTATTCAGCAAAGAAAAAAAAAAGCACCATAATAATCGTCACACCGACGTTGGGGAAACAAAAAGAGGGTCAACGTGAAATATCCCCTTGTCTGCACTTCCAATTTGCATTGTGGTCCACAATTCAAATCCTCCAATGAATCGACATAAAAAAAAGCTCCATTTTTCCATGGCCCTTCTATTTAACTCCGTTTTGAACTAGGCTATTCCAGTGTTAAGCTGCTTCCTTGATTACCTACCCCTAACAAATGGCACTTCAAAACCTCTCTACCTTATTTCCATTTTTGTTTTTGTCCCTCCATGTAATTGCTCTTTATTCCATCATGGGCTTATTGCAACCTACTTTGTTCACTGCCACTGCAATATTCAGTAATGAAACTGACAGGTTTGCTCTGCTCAAATTCAAAGAATCAATTCCCATCGATCCAAATGGAGTCCTAAGCTCATGGAACGAGTCTGTTCCCTTTTGCCACTGGCCTGGAATTGCATGCAGCGTTCGGCATCAACGGGTGACGGCCTTGGAGTTGGAGGGCTATAACTTGCGAGGAACCATATCACCTTACATTGGAAACCTATCCTTTATGAGGTACGTTAATCTCAAAAATAATAGCTTTTTCAGCAAAATTCCACAGCAAGTTGATCGTTTGTTCCGACTACAACATCTCAATTTGAGTTTCAACATGTTGGAAGGTAAAGTTCCAGTCAACTTGAGCTACTGCTCGCAACTCCGAATGTTAAAAATGGGACAAAACAAATTTACTGGAACTATTCCTTCAGAGATTGGCACTTTGAAGAATCTTGTGCTTCTCGGTCTTCAAAAAAATAATCTCACAGGAGGCATCCCACCTTCCTTGGGAAACATTTCATCGCTCAGATGGCTTTCTCTAGCATATAACAATCTCGTGGGAAATGTTCCCGATGTGTTGGGAAACTTGAAAAGAATAACCATGTTAGGTTTAAGTTCTAATAATCTGTCTGGTACAATCCCTCTCTCCCTCTACAATATATCCTCTCTTCTCACTTTTGCAATGCCACTGAATAACTTTGAAGGGACTCTTCCTCCTAACATAGGCCACACGCTCCCTAACCTTCAAGTATTTGGCATTGATAGTAATGAATTCTCTGGGATAATTCCGGAATCTTTTTCCAATATTTCTCAGCTTCAAATACTTGATATTGGTGGAAATAATTTTTTTGGTCAAGTTCCAACCAATTTGGGAAATCTTCAACGTCTCCAATGGCTCATTTTAAGTGCTAATAATCTCGGAAATTATGCCGCTAATAGCTTGAATTTTCTTTCATCATTAAAAAACTGCAGCCAAATGAAAATGTTAGAGTTTAATATGAACAGTTTTGAAGGTGTCTTGCCCAATTCTGTGGTAAACTTGTCAACCCAGCTCACTCATTTTCTTGCTGGCATAAATCAAATATTCGGAAATATCCCTCCAACATTAGAAAATCTAGTCAACTTAACCATCTTGGATTTGGAACAAAATCGCTTCATAGGGTTTATTCCAGATACTTTGGGGAAGTTACAAAATTTGCAAGTTTTGGCTTTACATTCAAATTCGTTGTCAGGACAAATACCCTCCTCTATAGGAAACCTCACCCAAATGTATGAACTTTATCTATCCAATAACAAGCTAAATGGAAGCATTCCCCTGGAGATTGGACGCTGCAAGGCTCTGCAATCTCTTGACATTTCAAATAATAAATTTGGTGGAACAATCCCTGCAGAAATTTTTGCTCTTTCCACCTCATTTATCTTTCTGAACTTGTCATGGAACTCATTCACTGGAAACCTACCTATGGAAGTGGGCAAGCTAAAAAATATTAATGTACTTGACCTTTCTGAAAACAATCTCATTAAAGAAATCCCAGAAACTATTAGGGATTGTCAGAGTTTAGAATTCCTTTACCTACAAGGGAACTACTTTGAAGGGACCCTACCTTCTGCTTTTGCTTCTTTGAGAGGACTTCGATACTTGGATCTTTCACAAAATAGCCTTTCAGGAAAAATTCCAAGGGATCTAGAGGAACTTCGTAGCTTGCAATATTTAAATCTTTCTTTCAACAACCTGGAGGGAGAAGTACCGAACAAAGGCATCTTTCAAAATGCAAGTGCAATATCAGTAGTTGGAAATTCTAAGCTATGTGGTGGTGTTCCAAAATTGCAGCTTCCAAGATGCCTGGTCAAAGATTCCAGACAGAAAAATAAGTCCATAGTTCTCAAACTAGCAATTATTTTAGTTTGCATGGCTGCACTTTTTCTGCTCTCATCTTTTCTAGTTATTTATTGGAGGAAAAAATCACAAATGAAATTGACACATGCACTTTCAACAATGAAGTTTTTCTCAAAAGTGTCATACAAGACGCTTTATCAGGCTACCAATGGATTCTCTTCGAGCATGTTAATCGGAACAGGTAGCTTTGGCTGTGTATATAGAGGCATTCTTGGTCAGGAAGAAAATCTAATTGCTATAAAGGTCTTCAATAATATGAGAAAAGGTGCTTCCAGGAGTTTCCTCGTTGAATGCAATGCCTTGAGAAATATTAGGCACCGAAATCTTGTTAAGATTGTGACATGTTGTTCTAGCATGGATTATAGTGGTAACGAATTCAAGGCTATAGTCTTCGAGTATATGTCAAATGGAAGCTTAGAGAAATGGTTGCATCCAGTGACTGATGGTGGAAATCGATCCATGGGTTTGGACTTGATTCAGAGACTAAATATTGTTGTAGATGTGGCCTCTGCAATACACTATCTTCACGAGGGTTGTACCCAACTGATCATCCATTGCGACTTGAAGCCTAGCAATGTTCTTCTCGACAATGAGATGGTTGCCCATGTAAGTGATTTTGGATTAGCAAGATTGATTTCAAATGACAATGACTTCTCCAAAAGCCAAACTAGCACAAATGGAATAAAGGGAACAATTGGTTATGCTGCTCCAGGTAACGACTCGTCAACACCTTTTTGCCTTATTCTTGTGAAAATTGTTGCTAAATTGGAAAATACTAGCAATAGTCTAAATTTGATATATAAAATAAATCTTCAGTCTTTTTTTCGTAATACTTCAATGTGGTCAAACTAAAATATCTACAACACTTGTTTTATGAAAGGGAGACTAATCCAAACTTTTTTGTTGTTATAATTGTAGAGTATGCAATGGGTGGTGAACCATCAAAACAAGGGGATGTGTACAGCTATGGCATTCTTTTGTTGGAGATGTTCACTAGAAAGAGACCCACCGATGAAATGTTCAAAGACGATTTCAATCTTCATAACTTCGTGAAAATGGCATTGCCCGAAAGAGTAGCGCAAATTATGGACTTTAGTCTTCTTCCTACAGAAGTTGAGGAAACAATAATAGAGAGAAGAGAAGATGGAAGAAACTATAGGAACAGTGGAGGCATTGAGATTGATGTCGAAGAAGGATTAGGCCACATTAACTTTGAGAGCCCAAACCAGATTAGCGCTCATCATCTGCAGAGCTGTTTGGTTTCAATCTTGGAAATTGGACTTGCCTGTTCAGAAGAATTGCCAAATGAAAGGATGAACATGGGAGATGTTATCAAGGAGCTACAACGTATTAGAAATGCTTATCTGGGCGTTGTCATCCACGAATAGACACGAAGAACCGGCTAAGTTAAAGGTACTACCAAAAAATTTTACTTGCATTAGCTTATAATTTTTCAAAATCACTTTCATGATGAGGTCTTGAATAGAGAAGTCTAACACTAACATTCAGTAACGACCCTGCAACTGTTGGAAGGTACACGTGCTATGATAAATTATGACTAAAATCTGCCATGATAAATCTTATTTAGAATTTTTCTTTCTAGCTTTTTTGTGCAAAAGTGCAAGTTTCATTTTGGCATTTTCATTCCCTGGACTGGCAAAGAAAAAAAAACTAACCTTTGTTCAAACTGCAGGAGCTTGAAGCAAAAGGGAAATAGTTGAAGCGGTTTCGTCCTTGTTTAGCTCGGTTTTTCCCTACCAAATAGTAAATTATATACTTATTTCCCTTCTTCCTCTCGTTAGGATATGCCTATCTAATTAATATCATGTGTTGTAGAAATAATCACATATAGCTTCTTGTGTGATGTTGTAATGAATTGAACTTCATACTTTGGTATTTATGTTTATACTCATATAGGCCATATTTGGTAGACTGTGTTGTATTGTATTATATAAGGTGTATTGGATTATATTGTATTGTATTGTTTTGTTATAATACAATATGGTGTTTGATGCATAACATATTAAAAATAGGTCAAAATGTAATTTTCTAAAGTTAAGGGGCCAAAATGTAATTTTTCAAAAATTTGGGGCCAAATATAATTTTTTTAAAATTAAGAGGTTGAAAAATAAATTTTCAAAAAATGTGGAGGGGGAGTTAAAATATAATTTTTTTAAAAATTAGGGTCAAATAAAATTTTTAAAAATTGAGAGGTTAAAATGCAGTTTTAGCAAATATAAATTTGCCCTAAAATTTTAAAAAATTATAGATTCCAGTTTAATTCCATATTGGCCTAACCCCAACCACGTGTTGAATCCAACTCCAACAAAAACCATAGGCTCCGTATAAAATAATACAATACAATACACTGAAAAATGAGCCATATTCTATAATGTGAAATGGATTGTATTAATTTACCATATGTATTAACTCATACAACAAAATGATCATACCAAACATTATAACAATGTATTATTATATAATACAATGCTTTAATACGATGTAACAAACATAGCCTAAATCTACACTAATTCTCCGTATCCGAAGAGAAGCAATCGACTATTTAATGGAGGAGGGTAGTATTTTGATGAAGCACAAATAACCATCTTATTTCTTTCAATAATTAGCTTATAATCTTATTTGCATTAGCTTATAATAATTCTTCATAACACTTGACCAAAAAGTCCAAAACAGAGAGGTCCAGCATTATTGTTTGCTAAGAGTCCTTCCTTTTTGTTTAGTAAGACTAACAAAATATGTTAGAAATCTACATCTTTTGATTACTCAACTGTATCTAAATTTTTTTGATTTTCTTTTAAATATGTCCAACGCAATACACTGACTAATTGTATCTGCACTGCAGGGGCTTGTTCAAATAAATCGTGAACAAAATCAGACTTTACACGAAATAATGCTTTGCTCTAAAATTATATCTCTCTAAATATTGAATAAAATATATCTCCATTAACAATTTTCTTTTCTTTTCTTCTTTTTTTTTTCCCCCTCAAGAGGCACAAAAGTACTTTCAAAAAGCCTGGTCAACTATAAAACGTAAAGACAGCTTAAATCCCAAGTATTGACCCTTTTTTCCTGTAGTTGTCGTTTCTATGGCTGTCGTCGTTTTGAAAAAGTTTTATTGTTCCTTTTTATGTTTTTTTTCTCTTTCGAAACTTAATAGTCGTTTTAACTTTTTCTTGTTATTTTGATTTCGTTTTAACATGATTCTCGTTTCTAAATATAGTTCTTGTGATAAAACTTTGAAGATTTTCCTGGAAAAAAAAATGTTACGAGGAGTCATCGACGTACTTCTGAGAATTCCATATTAGCTACAAGGAATGGGTACTCGACGTTGCCCCAAAAAAAAAAAAAGTGCTTAACATGGCAGGATAAAAAAAAAAGCTGCATTTAAAGGCTTAACATATAGATGAATTACTTAGCAGGTTGAAATATATATATATATATATATATATACACACATCCGCATTTAAGGACATAGGAAAATCCTCCAATAATTGTACTACATGACATATACATCGTCTCTCGGCCTATTACGACAAAATATAAATTTTAAACAACTGTGATTATATCACTGAACCTACCATTAAGAATTACTGATACACACGTCCACAAAAAGATGCAAATTGCAATGGTATTAAAGGCCGCACATATTTATATAGTACATATACAATTGTGTACATAAAAGTGAGTTAAATTTTTATCATTAAATATCCTAATTGTGGTCTATTAACTGACATCTATTGACAAGTAGACTACATTGTCAAGTATTGATAAAATTTAAGATTCCATGTGAAAGTTTAAAGTTCATGGTTTATCTTACAGATTACAAAAAAATAAAATATTCAAGGTATATGGGTGCAATTTTACCTTTCAATAATATTTTAGACTGAAATAACACTTTTTGTCCAAAAAAGACCTTAGCTAGGCACTTAGATAACATTAAAAAAAAAACAAAAAAGCAGATAATTATTAGGAGCTACAAGGACACAGAGATAACAGCACAAGCGACAAGTATAACGTAGCAAGATAATAATCTCTCTCTCTCTCTCTCTGTTTTTTTTTAACTACAATGGGAAATTCATAACTTCACTGTAACTACTTTTTGCACGTATTTTTGGCTAAATATTGGCCTAGCCTCTCATCCAGCATAATGTTACAGCTACAGATCAAAGACTGTCTTTAGCAATGCAACAAGATATTAGTCTTTGCTAATACGATGCATTGCGCCAAAAAGGTAAGAGCAGACCCTTGGAGGAGAATTTTCATTGATTATATTTAATTTAATATTGTTAACAATTGGGTGCATCTACTTCGCAAATTCATATACCAAGGACAAAAAAAAAATTAACAATTACAACAAAAGAAGAAAATGATGATCAGCTAGTAAACTACAAGGAGATAATGAGTAAAGGACAAGGTGAGGAACAACAATGAAAGTGAATCAGAAAATTGTATCAATTGTAAGCTTCCTTTTTGGTGGAGATTTCTCAACTATCTGTTTTTGGAGGTCCATGAAAGTGGAACCTTTGTTGGCAAATAATCTCCGTAGGTTAATCACTGAAAGCTCATTGAAACTAGCAACTGCAAGATCAGCCTGCTCTAGATCATACCTGCATATGCCAACATGAAACACTTAAGCAACATAAGACAACTATATGGAACACTCGTTTCAAAATATCAGTTTAGTTTGTTGGTTTGAAACGAGGTGGTTGAACTTATATTTTTTCAAATGTAAGGTCTAAAAAGTATGGTTTGAAAAATGAGTTCAAAATGTTGAAGATAGGGGCGGACATATTTCCAGATTTGGGTTGTTTTTTGGGTTCAAACTATCAAATCAATGGTTCAAACTCAAAACACAAAGAAACTTCGGTTCAAACCACATAAACCAACAAACCAAACGCACCCCAAGTTTTGATTATTTAAGAGAGTTGTTGTAGAAAATGGGATGGCATCAAATTTTCATGCGCTTTCAAGAATCAAAAGAAACAATAATCATAAGTACCAAAATTAAACAATAACTTTTCTGTAAGCTACTATCTAGGATTCCAATATAATACGTTTTGTTGAGTTTGAGATTACTCACGCAGGATGAGCACCGATTAATGCAACAGCCATCATCGTGCAGTTGTGGGCTGCAGTTATGCCTCTGGGATCATCCTCAAACACCACGCACTTCGATGGTTTTCGATCAAGCTGCATTCAATACTATGAGAATGATTTGCAGAAAAAAGAAATAAAAGGGAAAGTTATCATAATTTAATTTTTTGGCTTCGGGGTGCTTTATTGCTCTCTTCTAGAATGCATGTTGCACCAGTCGAGTATTCAATGAGACTAAGGGACAATACCTTTACAGCTGCAGAAAGAAATCTATGAGCTATGGATTCCATGCCATCTTCCTCCGTTACAATTGCCTGCAGCCAAAGAAGTTGTAATAAGCAGTTCTACAATCTGACATTAGTGCATCGATCAGAAATTCTCTGTCCTCACTAAATGGGCAGTTACCATTTGGTGTCGTCTATAAGACCTCCAGGGCATTATGCAAACAAAGAAAATTAGCAATAAATGGAGTGACTTCACGATTAGGACAAAAGTAAGAGAACTAATTGCAATCTTATGCTAAACTCTAGTCTGTTGCAATAGAATTTTCTAACCACAAATATGTACACCAGAAGAACATGTTAATCATTGAAGATCACCAACCTGAAAATACTTTTTTAGCCCTGTCCGATCTAGGGCTTCGACCATGTTTCTCCGATCAAGACTCGAAACCAAAGCACAAGGGATACGAGCAGTAGAAACTGCATCTAGCCATTCTTCGAGGCCGTCCATGGGTTTGTCAAGCTAAAATGTAGAGGGAGATAGCAAACGAATAGTGTAAATAGCTGCTTCCAAGGGATAACACATGACTTATAGAGAATGCTACCTCAAGAACTCACCTTCAGAAGATTGTCGTAGTATATCTGTGCAAATCTTGAAGCCAATCTAGCTACCTCACTTTCAGCTTCCTCCCAAAGTAAAAGCTAATAATTTTAAAATACGTGCGAGAGATATTCGATAAGGGGGAAAATATAGATGGTTCAAAAGATATTTAATACTCTCAATACACATAAGAATATAAACCTTAAGTCAAATCTCCAAACCTTATACAACACATGATCAGCACCTGCATATAGCATCACTCTTTGCAATTCAACATCTTCAGGAATTTCCCTTCCTACACACAAGATTCAAGTTTTTGAGAGGAAAAAAAGGGGGTATAACATCCAAACCCAATTACAACAAAACCCATAAACAGTTCAATTGATCAGGAAAAAAAAAAAGTATTTTTCCAATCAATTGCACCACAATTTTGAAAAGGAATTTTCCAACATTATTAGAGGAATTGTGTGTAAATAATATACTCTCTCTCTTTCTCTCTCTCTCTCTTACACCCACACACACACAGAGATATAAGAGAAATCTTATTTGATAGACGCCAAAGACTTATGGCATGGATTCTGCAAGCTACAGCCGGTGACCCCCATCACAAAGAGCACATAGCTAAAGGGAAAATTTGCTGCATACCCTCTTCTGAAGCCAGCTGCTGCCATGACGCCAACTTCAAAGCCCGAGTATCCACCTGAAACACATTATTCATGCAGTTGTAATAGGTGACTAATTAGTGTATATTCAAGTTTCTCAAATACATTGCCGGGTTTGGAAACTTACCACAACATTGTCAAATGAAAAAATAAGACCATAAGCTTCATCTGGCTTCATAGCATAGCGTATACGTTGAAGAAAACCTTCTTGCAATTTCTCGTTCAAAAAATCCTATTTGCAATCAAAGTTAAACACTGGTTAAAGTCTATTATTCTCAGCCACCTAAAGAAAGCATAGTAAATAAATCAAATTCAATCAATAAAACATTGTAGGACTTAGGAGTACCAGTTTAATTACAAAAGAAATTATATTGACGGGCTGAATTCCTTACCACATCAATCTTTAGAGGCCCATCTAATCTAAAAGTCTCAAAACCTTCCCCGTATTCAGCTCCAATAGCCTGAGAAAGGCAAGCCAACAAAAGCAACAATACCTTTAATTCAATATAAATCACTCACAAAAATAAAACAAAAATACAAGAAAATTAACATCACACACACACAAAATAAAAATGAAATAAAAGAGGGAAATTAAGGCAAACCAAGAAGCTAAAATTGAAAATTCCAATAAAAAAATTAATAATAAACAAACGACTAAAAGGGGCAAAAGAATTGACGATTGAGAACAGCACCTCTTGCATAAAAAGCTTGTTGGGCATGATAGAAAGCTCATTTTCGTCGAACCCACAAGCGTTTCTGACAACTAAATGCTTCTTAATGAGGTCGAAACGCTTAAGTCTCTGCTAAAATCCACGTCAAAGTTACATGGTGATATTGAAGAAGATAATTAAACAAACGAATAAAAGAATGAAAAAAAAAAAACAAAAGAAAAGAGATACACATAGAGGGCTTACCGAAAATCTGAGGTTTGAAGGGAATGAAGAGAGAGAAATACGAGATGAAGTTGGACATGGAAGGAGCAGAGAAGACGCTCTGAAATTGCTACAGGCGCAGTCCATGGAAAGAAGACGGGATAAAGCTCCCGAACCCGGTAGAATAGAAGGAGCTGCCTTTTTATTTATTTATTTTGGATGTTCAATTTCGCTTTTTTTTTTTTTGGGGTTTAATAATGGAGATAAAATTAACTGATGGAAAATGGTGATAGAATTCATTTATGTAAGGTGTATAACTGTATACACGTGAAGATCCTGGTTCCTTTTTGCAAGCCCCGTGACGACGGTGGGGAAACGGAACCAAAAAAAAACGACAGATGAGAAAAAAACGGCAACAAAGAAAGAAAACGACAACAGGTGGGAAAGTGCAAGAAAGAACTACATAAAAGGGTTAATTTCACATTTAACCTGTGAGAAATAATAGTTATCTTATTTTGGTCACATAATAGTTATCTTATTTTGGTCCATAAGCTTTCAACAGGCACACTAATAGTCTCCAAGCTTTTCAAATGTTACACTAATAGTATCTATATAACAAAAACATAAAAATTTTGATAAATTTCATCACATGTAATGAGTGATAACCAAAATTACTTTTTAAGTAATTTGTTTTAGGTAGATGTTTGAATTGGACTGTGTGTGCTCACCTGATAAATTTAGTCAGTTTTCAAGGTTTTTGTTGCAAAGGTATTACTAGTGTAAATATTTGAAAGTCTTCATAATCATTAACTTGTCAATTAAAAGTTAAAGGGTTAAAGTAAGACAATTGATATTCCTTACGGACCAAAGTAAAATGAATTTTTAAAAAATAAATAACTATGATGAATGTAATGCTATAGTTGCATTGGGCTGCTTATTGAAATACCAATAGAATAACAACGGCAATAAAAATAGAATGGAATAGAAAGGCCAATTTTTTATAAAACGAAAGATAACCACTTAACGAGTAAGGACAACCTATTTGGTTGTAAGTCCCTCCACCCTATCCTTTGAGTCATGCTGAACATCACTCAATAATGATGGTATTTCCTCCCCTGGTGTTATTCCCTCCCCTTGTATCAAAAAAAAAAAAAAAGATAATCACTTTGTTTGACTAAGATTGCGATACAATTAACATTAATTTAATCAAAGTACAATTATCTTTCACAAAGAAGGGGCATGCCCCGTAAGTTTGCATGGAGAAAGGTAATGGCGGTTAGGTTTCGAGAAGTGGGGGGCAATGACCTAACGTCGGGGGTTAATTATGTAATTTTATGATTGGAATGTAAGTCTTAATTAAAAAATCAAACGAAACAATTGAACAAACCTCTTTAAGTAATGACCGTTTCATTCTCATGCTGATTATTCCCAACCAAATATAACCTAAACACAGAAAAATAAATGACTAGGACGAAAACGACTCAAAAGATGACATAGCAATAGACAAAAACAAAGGGTTGCATGGAAAACGACGATAAAGGAAAACGAAAAAGAAATTAGAAGTCAGAAGAAAACGAGGATTCGGGGAAAATCAACATAAAAGGAATTTTAAAGAACAAAAAATTGAAAAACAACAGCTTAAGAGCAAAATGATGATAAATAAAAAGAACAATAAAACAAAAATTTTTTGTAATGTTCCATACATGAGTTTAAACTGATTTTGTTACACTGTTTTTTTTTTTTTTTTGCTAAAATTTGAATTGCTAGTATATTTTCAGCTTGAACGTACAGTTTTAAAACAACCATGCAAACATCACATTTTTATATAAGATGATAAACGACTAATGAAGTAACAAGTAATCAAGCCTTGTAGGCAAGAACGAGATGTCGTTTTATAGGAATGCAAACGCGAGCGTCGTTTTCTTTGGAACGGTGGAATTCATTGACCATGCCCTCCTGCGGGCTTACTGCCTTAACATCTAACGACCTGTCAGTTTCCTCGTTAAACGATATGTCGTTTCTTCATTTAAATAAATTGAAAACGACGTGTCGTGTACCGTTTGGAAGATAATTGCATCGCAGTTGGCCAATGGTACGACAAATTGGGCGAAAGCACTCAAGTTTCCAACACAAGTTTACATGAACCTTAGTTGAAACTTGCAACGAGTGAATTCGTAGAGAAGTAAAAGGAATGCATTGTCATTGCAATTTACATGAATATCCGCTTCGTCTTAAAGACTACCAAACACTCTGACCCAATTTCTATACTCTCAAAAAATAAAAATAAAAATAAAATCTGCAACCTTTTCTTTAAATCCAAATTCCTATATTCTCCAAAAAAAAAAAAAAAAAAAAAAGAAAAAGAAAAAGAAAAACCCAAGTTCCTAATGTTACTCTACAATAGCCAAATGACTTGTCTGTGAGACCGAGAAGACAGGTAGTAGGTGAAATTCTGGCACCATTCCCCAAAATTTTTGACAAAAATAGACCTTAAAAAGCCCACCAAACTTCACTCTTTGAGGTTTTTAAATAATCCACTGATCCCTAACCTGTTCCATGAAGGGAGAAAGCAAGGAAATTAGAAGTCAATAAGCAAAAAAGGAAAGGCAGCAACATATATGAGAAAACACAAACAATAAGGTATCTGGCTTTCACTTAATCATGTAGATTAAGACATCATCTCAGAGCTAAAGAATAGGAAGGCAGTTACCTTATCATAAGTGTCCCATCCGGAATCCGAACAATCTTCCCACTGTAATTTACAATAAGAGCAATAATGGGAAATCATCAGTGGATTAGTATAAATGACATAAAATAAAACAAATGATCAGAAAGTATCAAAATAGAAAATGCCGCATTCGCCTCATGTTTAGGCAGAGAAGAATGAATTCGAGGTTCTTCAGGACCATTTTCATTTAGAAACCATGCAGAGAATGGCTAAAAGGCTTACGACATAAGATGAATTTTACCAAGAAATGCAATATTAGACATAAAAGGATGCAAATCTAGGATACCACATAAGTGAGCCATTCAGAACGCTCACAAACTTTGTAGCATACACAATCATGATAATTTTACCATGTGAGCTATAAAATAAAATTACATGAGGATAACAAATAGATCAGTACAATTATCTGGAACAATATTACACTTACAAGCATGCAAAAGTGGATTAGCATAATTCTTGGAAGGCAAAATAAAAAAAAAAAAAAAACATGTGATTTTCATGCATCCTGAAGCCTCGGAGTCTTCATAGCCTACATAATCATGTAAATCTACAACGTGGGACATAAATATAGGAAAATCATGAATATACTAGCTTACAGTTAGAAATAGAAAATCAATTGACCAAACTTCCTAGCAAAATATGAAATTTCTTTCAGTTTGGGGAAGTAGACGTACTGAATAAAAGTTCCAAACCGATGTCGAATCTGTCTCATTATCAACCTGCAAACAAGGAACCAAACATCAACTTGCTTAACTATCCCAATTTAGAAAACAGAGAAATAAAACAAAACAAATTAAAGGTATACCTTGTTTCTGAAATGGAAGATAGTAGACGACAATAATTCACAAGCAAATCTTTTCTGATATAATTAGCAAATTGTTTTCCCCTAAAGAAACACCTTTTTCAACTCAAGTTTTTGAGGCTCTCAATCAGCTCAATGTTCGTAGAGCTCTCTAAGCAATCCAGCAATGCAGATTCCGAATTAATTTATAAAATTTAAGAAATGGAATGGTCCAATCACCTTGATATTCACCTCTGCAAGCAAGGCTTCGTCGTAAGCAAAGTTCACACGACCAGCTTTCATGATATATGGTTGCCTCTCCTAAACCAAAAAAAAAAAAAGGTCCAACAAAACATAATAACTTATAACACGATTGAGACCCTTTAATTGAAACAACCAAAAGAGTATATACATATTACATATATACACATATAGATATATATATATATATATATATATTCAGATTAGATTTGACCTCCTTGGACATGCTCTTCCAAGTCTCAAACCCTTTCCTATCAATTTCAATCGAATCTCCCCTTCCCCTTGTTTTCTTAAACTCTTCCCTGCATTATTATAGATAGTATCAAGCTCATATATTTTGTTCATTGAAAAAGTTAACATATATCTGTATATATAGTAATTAATGCTACTAATGATAAATGTACATGAAGAAACAAAATGCCGATCTTGGCTGGTCCGAGAATCTGCCCTCTTTAACATAAGGGCTCGCTCGTATTCCTTTGAACCTCTTCAACTTCTGATCATTCGCCTCACACGCGTGCATGTCAGCCAAAGAAATCGCCACCGAGACTCCGCACATATGGCTTCAGTATATAAACACATTAATCAGTACAAAAAAAGAAAAGAAAAATAATAATATTAACAATTAATAAAAGAATATAGTATGGTTCACGTTGAAATATACCAGTTTCTGAAGGCACTTCCGTCGCGAGCGCGAGGAAAGGCTCGAACCCTTTTGCGGTTCCTCGGCGTAAACGCCATTAAAGCTCCAATTCGAACTCTGCAACTTCTCTCTCTTTTTTTTTTTTTTTTTTTTTTTTTTTGGCTTTTTCAACTTCTGGGTTTTCCACTAATGCTTTTTATCTTCCATTAGTAGTGGAAGACATGAAAATCAATTTTTTCCTTCTTAGATGTATGGCTGTTGCTAATATGCGCCTGATGTTAACGATACTTATTCTGGAACACTTTAGCGGAATAAACACTGTCGCTGCTAAATTGCGCCGCCCAGTTTGGCGCGGAATGAGTAGTTTGGGTGAAAATGAAAGGAACGAAACGGGGCGTTTAAAAAGGTAAAAAATGGTAAAAAATTCCATTCCCGCGGTTACTCTTTTTAGGAATAAAGATAATATTAAATTGATTTGTAAACGACAATTATTGGTTATCTATGAGAAAATATTTTTTTGGGGTAAAATCTGAGAAAAGAAATTGAGGAAGAAAAGGAATGATGTGAGGCTAATCAGAATCTGACACGTAGGCTTACTTCTGCAGAAAATGTTGGCGACGTGTAAGTGATGGTTGGTGAAGTGCGATTAATAATGAGTGCCTGTCGTGTAAGGGGACACGTCACTAGATTGAGGCCGTCGAATTTCATCTTCGTACGGTTTGAGGGGGACACACACGTCCTGCTGTCCTGGTTTTCAGGCACGCGCGAAAGGTAATATCTGGAATTACCAAATCACCCTTCACTGAAGCATGAAATTACAAACATGTCAGATTTTATCTGTACGAGAATCTATTCAAGACTAAAAATGTTGTTTGACCCCGATCTAAACCTCCCCGGAAACAAAAGTGGGCCCCAGGTGGACCCCGTTTGAGGGGCTTACATTTTATTTCGGAGTATTTGGAGCTACTCATTGAGCACAAATGCACAACGTGAGACTTCTTGGGCTTTACAGTGGGCAGCGAGTCATGTCTGCTCAAGCCAATCACAGCGTTAAAAGTGGGTCAGATTGGGCGCATGTTTATGGGTATGATGGGCTTGACACGAAATGAGTACCGTTTAACCACAAGAAAGAGAAAACTCCACGAAATGCATCTTGATCTTGTGAGTACTTACTTATTAAAAATTCCCTCCTCATTTATAATTTTTAAAACGGCCTTTTTATTTTTTTTTTTAATTTGATAAATCAAAAAAGAGTTTTCTCTCACAACAAACCCTAACTGACTCTTATCCCCTATCTCTTCACACGATCTACCTCCCTCTTCTCCCCTTCTCTCCGCCTCCGTTCTCTTTCTCTCTCTTAGTCCCTACTCTTTCTCATCTCGTCTCTTCTTTGCCTGCTTTTCTCTCTCTCCTCTTCGCTTGCATCTCTCAACGATCGAAGCTCGTTCCTCTTCCGTTTAACCAGCGTGAGAGCCAAACAATCTCCACACTCTTGGATCTTCACTGATGAGAGTCATCGTCCTCCACCGCATCGAACTTGCAGCGATGTCGATCTGAGATCTCCTCCACGTTGTCCTTTTTCGATCTGAGATCTCCCCCACTCCCTCTCCTCCACATCCTCTTTCTCTACTTCGAGTGCAACTACGCTTCTCCTGCCTTTCGAGCCCGATCTACCCTAGATCATCATTAAAAATTCCGTCGATGTTTTCGATGCCGCTCTTCTACGTTTGTTCCAGTGTTAGAGAATGATTAGACTAATGTTACACCATATCTGAAGAGATTGATATCTCAGCTCTGTTTTTCCTTCGCCTAAATCGATTACATGGTCCAAATAGTCCGAATTTGTTTTAAGCTGTGAGGAATCTGACTTTTGTTATGATTTTTTGAGATTTATGCTTTGATTGAGTTTCTTGTAATAATCTGCCAAATATGTCTTCCTTGTTATAAGTTCAAAATGAAACTTATTTTTTCTTCCTTTTTTATTTTTTTCAGGCAACAGCTGGCATCGAGACAAAAGAAGAGTTCATCAACGGCCTCATTTCAAAGGTGCAACATTGAAATAGTATTGGCAATAACATGTTTTCCTTCTAGTTTGTTCATTTGGCTACCAGTTTGAAGGTTTTCTCAACAATAAATGGTGACTTTCACTACAAGAAAATATTGATTACACGACCTTTATTTCACGACCTTTTCACAAATACCGTCGTGTAAAGGGCAAAAATACGCGGCAAGTTACGCCCGTGAAAACGAAGACCGTTGTGGAAAGTCGGGAAGATACCACGACGGTTTTCTGAAAAACCGTCGTGGAAGCTTTGGGCTACCACGACAGTTTTATGTAAAAACCGTCGTGGTATCTTCAAGGGCAAGGTAAAAAAGTGGAGCGCAATTCGGAGCTACCACGACGGTTTTTGGAGAAAACCGTCGTGGAAGATTAGGGTTATCACGACGGTTTTTGGAGAAAACCGTCGTTGTAGCCCTAATCTTCCACGACGGTTTACTCCAGAAACCGTCGTGGTAGCTTATTTAAAACCCCGCACCCTCGGCTTTCAGACAGTATATTTCAGAAACATACTTTACAAATATAAACACAGACCCTTCCGAATCAGCCGCCGCCATCTCTCTCCGCCTCTACACTCCTTAATCTCAGCCGAAATTGTAAGTTTTTTTTGTACAAAGTGAGAAATAGTTGTTGATTGTGTTATATAATTATTAATCCAAAATTGATAAATAGTTGTTTTATTTTTTTCTTTATTCTGTGAAGTTGATAAATAGTTGTTCATTTTGTTGTTTATTTCGTGAAGTTTGTATATTGTGGATCATGGGTATCATTTCTTCGTTTTATAATGAGTATGTGTAACTTGTTTAATTTATGATGACGGGATGATGTTTTTTTTATGATTAATTAATATATGCATGTAGGCATGGGTATATATATAAATTGTGAAATTAATTTTAATTGAATAATTGTTATTTATTATTTTGATTTAGGAATTGGAAAATGGATAGGAAATGGATGTGGGATTTT
>CAMOHE010042573.1:0-19469 GCA_946598075.1 Artocarpus hirsutus
TTATTTACAAATATTTTATGACTCGAAATAAAATAATACAACGTAAATTTTACTGTTTTAATTATTTACAAACTAGACACATATTTAACATACTGAAACAACTCTTAAAATTACCAAAAATATCATTCAACATAAAAACACACTAAAAATATATTTTTAAACACATTTTCACACTAAGACACAAAAGGTGATTCTCTATTAGGCCGACGAGTAGATCGTGGAGCAAATTCACACTGCGCATCCCAACTAGGACTTATTTTTTTGTATGCTTCTGATGCCTCAACTCTAGTCGATAATTCGACTGTTATGGAGAAAAGGAGTATTGGTGGGTGAGAAATAAGTATTTATATTTTTTACTGACATCTTTTATAACTACATCTCTTTCTTTATCAATGTAATCTATATTTACTTTCATCTCTTTTTTACACTTTTCTCTTGTTTCTAATTAAACATCGAGACTACAGATAAACTAAAATCTATAAGAAGTTAACAGCTTAGCAACTTGGTGACTTATAAAAAATATAATAAGGAACGTTGTGCCTTAACTTGTACAAAGATCTCCCTTAGAGTATGAGGCTTTGCCTTTTTAACCCAGTTAGGCATAAGGATTTTAAAGCACAAGGCTTTTTCCTTTATGACCCCATAATGTAATTCTATAAGGGCGTAGGAGTTTTTTGAGGCTTTGCCTACATAGTGGGGTTTATTCTCATCGTGGCTTCTAACACTAAATGTCAAATGTAGAGTAATTAGTGTTTGACATTTCAATGAAGTATATAGAAAACATCTCCTATGGAGTTTCTTCTTTATATATAACAAAGATGGTAGATTTACATTATTGATAAAAGGGTCACAAATGCTCAGCATTCCAAGGATGCTTGACACATCGACCCATCATCGATTCCAGTATGTAGGTTCTTGGTCTTATGATGTCTCGAATCTTGTAAGTCCCTTCCTAATTTGGACCTAGCGTTCCAGCATTTCTTGGTTTTTTATTTGGAGTTACCCTTCCCAAGACAAAGTCTCCATTGGCATACTTTTTTTCCTTAACCCTCTTATTGTGATATCTTGCCATCCTTTGTTGACAAGTGGCAAGTCGTATTTACGAGTAGATCCTTGGATCTCCTAGTAGGTCAAGCTTTGCGTCCATAAGTCAAGAGTTTTCTTCTTCATTATATTCCATTACTTGACTAGTTAGGGTAAGTATCGTTATTGGTAAGAATGCTTTAGCACCATAAGTAAGGGAAAATAGAGTTTCACCTGTAGTGGTTTTGCTCGTAGTTCTGTAGGCCCATACCTTAGGCAACTTCTTCGCCCATTGCCCCTTAAGGTCGTCTAGGCATTTTTTCAATATGTCTTTGATGATCATGTTAACTGCCTCAACTTGCCTATTTGATTGAGGGTAGACAATAGCCGAGAAATTGTTATGTATGTCAAGGTCATTATAGAATTTCCTTATCGTAGCATTGTCGAATTGCTTACCATTGTCAAAAATGAGTGAATAGGAGATACCAAAGTGGTAGATGATATGAGACTAGATAAGCTCATACAATCCGTCTCTATAATTGTAGGAATGCTTTGGCCTCTGCCCACTTTGTATAGTAGTTGACCATAACTATCGCTAATTTGAGCCCCCCAGGTGCCATGATAAACGGACCAATTATATTAGATTCTCATTTAGTAAATGGCCAAGGGTTTAAGATCGATGTTAGATTTTCAGGGTGAGATCTTGGCACCAAGGACTAATGCTAGCACTTATCATATTTACAGGCATGCTCATTGGTGTCCTTTTTTAAAATGTGCCAATAGTATCCCTGTCTTAGTGTTTTGTGGGCCAACGACTGTTCTTCAAAATTGTTTCCATATAAGCCCTCATGTATCTCTGTATGTACTTTCAATCCCTCGTCTTTAGGGAGCCAACAGAGGAAAGAAGTAGAGTTACCTTAATGGTAGAGCATCCCATTATGTAACAAGTAATGTGCCGATCTATATCAGGTCCTTTTGGTCTCTAAAGGGTCAACGACTATCTCTTTGTTTAGTAGATATGTTACTGTTGGTGTCATCCAATTGTCAACTTGGTCTATAGCCATTGTTTCCTTTGTCTTTTCTTGAATGGTGGGAAGTTCTAAGATTTCTACAAGGACAACCCTCAATAACTTAGAGTCTTTGGAAGTAGTGAGGTGAGCTAAGGCGTCTACATTGTTGTTTTTGGTATAGGGTGTTTGTTTGATTTCCTAAGATTGGAACTTTGAAAGCTCTTCCTTGACTTTCCATAGATACTTAAACATTGTCCCATGTTTGGCTTTATATTCGTTCGAGATTTGATTTAGAACAAGTTAAGAATCGTTGTAAATTTCTAATGGTTCAGGATTTAGATGGCGAGTGAGCCTTAGTCCTACAAGCATTGCTTTGTATTAGACTTCATTGTTTAAAGCTTTTAACTAAAATTTGATTGTCGCCATGATTTTATGATCTTGAGGTCTTATCAGCATAACCTTTATGCACGTACCTTATTCGTTTGAGGTACCATCAACATATAGTTTTCATTTTGGCCTATGTTCCTCGATCTCCTTCTCGATGCCCTTGGTTGAGCTGTGAGCTCAACCACAAAGTTGGTTAGGGCTTGGCCCTTAATTGCCATTCCAAGTTTATATTTGATGTCATACTGGCTTAACTTTACTGACCATTTTACCAATCGTTCTAAGGTTTCTGATTTCTATAATGCCTATCTTAGAGGGTAGTTTGTTAAAACCATAATCTTATGATCTAGAAAGTACCTCTTTAAGTTCCTCTTTGACATGATTAGGGCTAGGGTGAGCTTTTCCATTTATATCTCATTTCCACGTTGAGTAGGCGCTTGCTTACATAGTATACTGGTAGCTAAGATTTCCTTTCTTCTCTAATGGCAATAAAGCTCAAAGCATGAGGTAAGACAACCAAATGAATCTGTAATGTTTCCCCTAGCAGAGCTTTAGAAAGCAAAGGGGCTTCCCCAAGATATTCTTTTAGGCATCTAAAAGCATCGTTGTATTCCTCTGTCCATTCAAACACTTTCCTTCCTCTTAGGACATCAAAGAACGGCACATATTTGTCGATTGCTCTTAGGATAAAGCGGTTTGTTGTGCAACACACGCCGTAAGTTTCTATTACCTCTTTAGGCTTTTGTGGAGCCTCCATATCCAACAATGCCCTGATTTTTTCTAGGTTAGCCTCGATTCCTTGCCTGCTAACCATGAATCCCAAAAATTTTGAAGGGATTATGTTTCATTTTTGTATTCCCTTAAGATGTTGGTCATCTCATCTAGATGTAAAATATGCAAGCTTGCCTTCATAGATTTGATTAACATAACGTTGACATATACGTCCATTGCTTCCCTATTTACTTGGTGAACATTTTATTTGCCAAGCATTGGTATGTCCACCCCCGCATTCTTCAATTCAAATGGCATGACTAGATAATAGTATAATTCCTATCAATGATAACAGACGTATTTCTTGGTTACATAGATGCATTAGAATTTGGTTATAGCTTGAATAGGCATCCATAAAGCTTAACAGCTCATGCCCCTTAGTGTCCTCGACCAGTTAATCTATACATGGGAGGGCAAAACTGTCCTTAGGACAAGCCATATTTAGATCATTGAAGTCTATACAAGTTCTCCATTTCCCATTAGGCTTTCAAACCAGCACTGGGTTAGAGATCTAGTCGGGGTAATGTGATTCTCTAATAAATTCATTCTTTTTTAATTTGTCAACCTCCTTTTGGAGTGCCTCATATCTTTCCTGGTTCACATGTCGTCTTTTTTGTCTCTTTGAAGGGTAACTTGGGATGTTTAGGTAGTGGCAAGTGACTTCTGGATCTATCCCTGCCATATCCTTGTGAGTTCATACGAACACATTGAGGTTTTTAGTAAGAAACCCTTTTAGTTCTTCTGTAATTTTCTTGCTCATTCCTAACCCAATCCTCAGGACTTTTAATAGATCTTGCTCATCAAGTGCCACCTCTACAAGATCTTCTATAGGCTTGTCCTAGTTATCTCTTCCTCCATTCTGGGGTCAATATTGTCCATGGGATCTCCTTGGTGCATCATCCTCATTTCCATTCTCTTGGGGTTTGTATACGCTTGCATAGCATTAGAGTATGTGAGCTTTAACTTATATTGATTTCTTTTCATCTCATCCACCAACTCTAGCGTGGGAACTTTACATTTTGGTGATAGATCGAGGTTGTGGCCTTTAACGCCCTTAATTTTGTTCTTCCAATCACTACATTGCATTGGTCCCCACCTTTAATTACCAAAAATTTGACGATATTGTTGTTGCCCTAAGCCTCTCCCGATCGGTTACTAGTTGCTTAATCATTCCTTTAGGAATTATGCTATCCCTAATGAATTTGTATAGCAGTCGAGAGTTCAGGGTCATTTGCTTTAAGGAGATTCCCATCTTAGTTAAGCAATCGATGTATAGAATGTCGATGAGGCTTCCATTATCTACTAAGATCTAGCATACAACATAATTTCCTATTGTTGCCTTACAACTAGAGCATAATTTTGTGGGAAATGGGCCCTAATAGGCATCCACTTCTAAGAAGGTTATCTTTATTTCTTCAAACCTCAATGCTTTGGTGGATCTACTTGCTGACACATTCCAACACCTATACTTTGAATTCTCTCTCATTTCTTGGAATCTCCTTGGGATATAGCCCTCCAAAAATGGTACAAATCACCCTTGTGGGTGCCTTGCATTTATTGGGTTATTGGTTACCTTCATGTCATAGCCATCACTCCTTTTATCATTTATGTAATCATTACCTCTGTTGTTCCTTTGGTTCTTATCAACTCTATACTCTTGCAGCCACCCTTTCTAAATCAGCCTTTTTATATTATCATTGGGGCTAATGCACTCGCTTGTATAGTGCCTAATTGATTATGCTTGCTTCGGTTTGACCTCATTGGGGTGGACATTGGAGGTAGGGCTTATCATAGATTTGGTGGTAGATGTCGTCGATTGGGGCTGTAAGGCCATGATAATTATCGTACCTCATCTAGAGTCTAGCTTAGCCACACATTTGCCTCTACTGTTTTACATTATCCGTGATACCAACTCTATTCAAATGAGATGTTGAAGAGGGATCAAAAACGGGTAATCTTGGACTATCCTACCTCTAGGTGTCTCCCTTTTTCTTTCCTCCATCACTTGAAGACAATGTATTACCATTACTGCTCCCCGTAGCTCTTTGGAAGGCCAAGCCCTTGACCTCTTCCTGGTTAAAGTAACCTCGTGCCTTTTCGAGGAATTCCCTATATGTCTTTGGACCTTTATGTCCGAGATCTTCTCTAGCAGGGATATCTATCCACTTATTACTCAAGGCCCCCATAAAGGCAACATCTTTAAACACTCCCCACATGGCAGCTATCTCCTTTGTAAACCTTGTGAGCCAATCCTTCATAGGTTCATTTGGCCCCTGAGTTAGGAAGCTGAACTTCTCTTTAGATGGCGGCAGAGTTCTCACACCTATAAACTGGTTGAGAAATGCCATTTTTAAATCCTAGGAGTAAATTATGCTTCTCACATTTAATGACCCAAACCACCTCTTGATAGACCCCAATGGGGGGTCTAACAGAAGGCTCTATAACTAATTTCTTATATGGCTCCATAGAGTTCCATAATTCATAGATTTGAATGTGGTTGTCAGTGTCTGTGAGTCCTTCATAAGGTGTCATCTGTAAAGGTTTAAACTTCTGCAAGAGAGGCGGTTCCATAATGGAGGGATCAAACGAATTGGTGTACATTATTTCTTCCCTATGGTGAACATTGAGTTTGTCCTCAAGGCTTCCATTGTTAGACATGCATGCCCTAAGAAGTAAAATGTATTGGGTTTTTGGAGACATTTTATTAATAAAGAATTTATTTATTTATTACTCATGTAGCAAATGGTTGTTCACTTTGCATTCATATTTGTTGAATGTATGATAAGCAACAAGAGTCTAAGACTGTCAATCTAAACCTTAGCGAATCAGGCATATGATGGACAGATTATGAGGAAGACATGATTTTAAAGGTGACTATCTAAATTATAAGATCCGTAATCGAGAGAATAAAGTTGGGCACTTTGTTCATGCTAAGATTGTTATGTTGTCTCTATCTCTAATAGGAGATGACTTGTCTTGGCCATCGAAGTTGGAGTCCATGAATAAAAATATTGGTACACTGTCATAGGTGACGATGTATTGGATTAGGACATAAAGTAAAACTGATTTAGATTAATGATTTTGTCTGGGTAAATCAATTCACTTTAGACAGTCATCTCTCACCTGCAATATAATTGTTCAAAATTAAAAAGATTATTTTTTATGATATGTTATGAAGACGTTTTAAGATGAGGATTTTTAATGATGAGGAAATTCATGGAAAACGATGAAAGATGATGTTATTTACCTCATTATTTTATATGATGAAAATCTTTTTATGAAAACCTATATACATGTATTATCTATATTATTATTTTGATGTTTTGAAAAGGCATTGTACACTTAATAGATTGATAGTGATGATGGGATCCGATGAGTGGAGCGACCAGTGAGCGGTTGCTTCATCTTTGTCATGGTTGGTTTAGGGGTTGCTCCCTCACTCTTTCCGTGGCTAGCGCGCTATGATGATGACAGTACAATGCTAGGACCCTACTATATGATATTTTGAATGCTTAGTAGATGTTTCTCATATTGCAGCTAGAAACAGGAGTTAGGTATGAGGATAGAGAAGCTCGGTGCAAGTGTGAGCGTGGTGGCAAAAATAGAATATCAAGTGACACATCCTAAGTTAATGATGATTTAAACTTTTATTCAATTGTTTATAATTCTACAAATTTTCGTTATTCAATTATTTTATGAGATTTTGTAAGTTAAAGATATTTTGTTAAGCTTAATGTTTTTGGTAATGTTGCAACTATTTTTTTATTTTTAGATAAAGTTATTTGAGTTTATTAAAAGGTCTTGTAAAAAATATATATAAATCTATTTTCGTATTACTTTGATTATTTAAATTCTATAAAAATTTATTTTACCATAAATAATAGATGTTGAGACAGTAATTGTGACGTCCTATGAGGGGGCGTCGTAATTAATTGTCCATATCAACATTGCATGGAGTGTGAACGTCTCTTCTCGGTAAGCATCTCTAACTTCAACTCTATTTTCCCACAAGTTTTTTAGGTCATTGATTAACGGTGCTAAGTATACATCAATATCATTGCCTGGTTGCTGAGGACCCAAAATAAATAAAGACAAAATTAAAAACTTCTGCTTCATGCACATCGTGGGAGTGAGATTGTAGTTAACAAGTATTACAGGCCAACTGCTATGACTACTACTTATGTGACCAAGAGGGTTCATTCCATCCATCAACAAAGTGAAATATATATTTCTTGGATCTGCACTAAAGTCAGGATGATCGGCTTCAAAAGTCTTCCATTGTGGTGAATCCATCGAGTGTCTAAGCATACCATTGTTGATCCGTTTGTCATGATGCCATATCAAATTCTTGGCATGTTTTGGGTTTCTAAATGAATGCCTCAAATGTGGTATTGGTGGAACGTACCATAACACTTTCTTTGGCACTTCATTCTTATTGTCTTTTGGCTTTTTTCCTTTCTTCCACCTTGGTTGTTGACAAATCGGATAATAATTCTCGTCCTTATACTAATTTCTATAAAGAACACAATTATTTTTACAAGCATGAATTTTCTCATACTCCATTCCCAAAGTGCTTAAAGTCTTCTTAGCCTCATGCATACTAGTTGGTAATTTATTACACTCTGGTAAAAGCCTTCCTAAAAATTTCAAAAGCTTTGTGAAACTAAAATTTGGCCACCCACCCGACGCTTTCAAATTCCATAATCCAACTAAAGCGGACAATTTGGTGAAATTGGTACACCCCTCATACACGGGTGTCTTGGCATTATTCATCATTGTCTCAAATAAATCTAAACCGTGCATGAAGTGTTCTTCCAAATCATTGACCATGTCAACCATATTGTCATGATCATCCATATTATCCTCCACAATAGCTTCCTTTTTTTTACTTACTAAAGTTGGATTGAAATTAGACTCACCATGAAAATGCCATGTTTGACAACTACTTAAAATTCCATTTTGAAATAAATGTCTTCTAACAATTGGAATTAGAAGCAATCTATGGTTTCTACATTGAACACAAAGACACCAAATTTTATCACCATTGGCATGACTTTTGGCAAAATCCAAGAACTCTTTCACATCATTCACATATTCTTTAGACATTTGAAAATCCTACATCCATTTCCTGTCCATTTTGCAAGTCCTAAATTGAAATAATAAATAGCAAATATTCAATTAAAATTAAATTCACAAATTATATGCATACCCACCATATATATTCTAATCATAGAACAAAAAACATTCACCCATCATAAAACAAATTACACATACCCATTATAAAACGAATATATCATACCCATGATCCACTAAACAATAATTGTGGAATAAAGAACAAAATAAACAACAATTTATCAATCCTGGATTAATCAAAGAACAAAATCAACAACAATTTATTAATTTCTATCAAAAACTTACAATTTAGAATGAGATTAAGGAGTGTAGAGGTGGAGAAAGACAGCGGCAGCTGATTCAGAGGGGTTTGTGTTCGTATTTAAAAGGTAAGTTTCTAATTTATGTTTGATTGTCGAGGTGAAAAAAGGGGTTTTAAGTGAGTTATCATGACGATTTTTAGAAAAAACCGTCATGGTATGCAATTACTCTGCGATGACAGTTTTTAAAAAAACCATCATGGTTTGTTTAGCTTACCACGATGGTTTTTTAAAAAACTGTCATGGTAGACGTCATCCATACCACGACAGTTTTCATCTTAGTAGGCATAACTTGCTGTGTTTTTTTTTTTCTTAACATGACAGTTTTTAAGAAACGGTTGTTAAATGAAGGTCATATAATCTCAAATTTGTTGTAGTGATAGGTTTGCATCTTGACAACATAATAGAATAAATGACTAGAAATGATATTATACATACATGGAATCCATTGCTTCCTATTAAAAGTTACAAAAAAATTCTCTTAAGTGATAAAGATGTAATAAGAGAGGTAAATGAAAATTAAATTTAGCTTTTATTATGAACTATTTATAGAGGACTGAGATATATATGTAATAATTATGTCAATGGACTACTTGATATTTTCTTTGAGTAATTATTGTTATAATTTTAAGAGTGTAGTTTCAGTTTTTAGTAGAGTAACACTAGAACTAATAATGTGGTACATTGACAGAGGAGTTTAATAAATTGTCGAATTTATTGGTGCTTGAATTTAGATCCATAGGTCCCAAATTCCAACTCTATACACATTGCATTAAGAGCAAAGCAACAAATATTATTTACTTTGGAATTATTAATATCTAAATTAGTTATGTCACACTAGAGATATTAAAGTGACAGTCAAATGTTCTCTATATCTCGGCTAGCCATTAGTGCTCTAGTCTTGCAGAGGGGGCGATGCCTAGGGGTGTTTTACTACATAGAGGTTTTGATTAGGAAGGAATACAATGATGGTGTGGGGATTGCTTGGCAGGGCAGGGAGGCTCATGATGGGGTACTAGAGCAAGTTGGTGGATTGGTAGGCCTAGGAGGCTAGAGGTTAGCTTTGGCTATGGTGATTATAGGATGGCATAACAACTGCTATTTTGGTCCTTTGGAGTTCAAATTTGAATGGTAGGGGGTGGATTAGGCTAGTGCTGGTACCAGAAAGGGAGGCCTGGTGGAGGCCAACAAAGTAAGCCATGGGAGCAAGGTGAAGGATAAGGCATAAGGGATTGCTCCCTGCTGTTGTGGTGTTTTTCTAGTGGGTTTTATGCCTCATTTCATAGTGGATGGTGGTTGTAGTATTCCTCTGATGCGTCCCTACATATACAGCCTCCAAGCCTCAATGGTAATTATCTTGCAGCCTATTAGACTTTCTAATGGTTGAAGTTGCTTTTTAGTTTTATCATCTTTTCTTTTCAATGTATTTTGTTTTTTCAATATAGGTGAAGATGTTTCGACCTTGTTTCTCCATGTGTTTGTGTGCCCTTTTTTTTTTTTTTTTTTTAAAGTTTGGTTGTAATAAAATAAATAGTTTCTTCAGCTCTAGTCTTGGTTTGGATCATAGGTCCACTGGCTAGCAACATTATGTATAGTGTTTGGTGGCTAGATATAATTCTATGTCGGGTTGCATATACCTTCACCAAGATGGATTTGATTTTGGTTGATTGATGTCGTCCATCAACAGTAGTAGTTTCTTGTAACGAGTTGTCGATGAGCTCTATTTTGAGTGTCGAGTAGGCTTTTTCCTTTGGGTCTCGATGTCATATGTTATCTCTATGCTTCATCTATTTTTTTACTAGTAGATCTAGTCTTTGTCTGGGGTCAATTGTGCTCATAGTGGACAGTCATTTGCAACTTTGCTTATACTATTTCTAATATGAACAAAGTTTCATTCTTTTTATTTTTTAAGTTCTCTATGACTATAATATGATGTGACAAATGTTGTCACATTTAAATAAGTAATAGCTAATTAATTAGTTATATTTAATTAACACGACTACTTAAATATATTTTGAACTAATTAATTACATTAATTAATGAAATTATTTAAATATATTTTTATTTTGTGGGAGACCACACTATATCTGCACCTATAGGGACACTAAATTAATTAATTAATTAATTTAAAATTATATTTATATAAATATGATTTATTTGATTTCAAAAAAATAAAAAGGGATATATGTAATAAAGTGGAAGAGGGTTTGGTGCACTTCCTTTACACGCCTGATTTGGAGAACTTTTCTCTTGTGTCGACATGTGGCTCGTGCATTAAAGTGGGTGGTTTTTTAAATTTTTATAAAATTTAAAAATTAATTAATAAATAACTAACTGTTCACTTATAAAAAGATATACCCGTTAGAGTTTTCATGTAGGTAAAACTTTATATCTAGATAAAAAACTGAGAGTAGTTCTTAAAAAAAAAAACCTTATTATCTCATGTGTTTAATACATAGTAGATCACAAAGTCTATCCATTAGGGTGCATGTTTGGCTTAAAAGATTACGGTGCTAAAAACAAAAACTAAGATATTGTAATAGGCTTCAAAAGTTTAAATCACAATATCCTATATTCTTAGTTAATTAAAATTTTATACTCACTCTCGATAAACAAGATTTTGAAAAAAAATTTGTTTGTCACATGTCTGTTTTTTCGTTGCGTTTTCTACCAAAATTCAAACAATGTTACTATTGCTAAAAATTCAACCACTAATAATACCAATTATCCGGTGCAACGAATACATTTATTGAGGCCCAAAGTCAACAAAATTAGTTTTATCTCAAAGTTCAAAAATAACATTGATCTTTGAAATGCTGCACATTCCCCCTTTTCCACTAAAACTCAGTGAAGCGAAAAAATAATAGCAAAAACAAAATAAAAAATATTCAAAAAAAACCAAGAGGTTCTGATATATATGCAGTCTACATATATATTTAGCTCTCGGTTAGAACCAATTAGTTCTAACTAACAAATAGTGTAAAGCTCAAAATGTTGCTAATGTAAAGCTCTCACATGCTATAGTATTTTAATCAAAATTGAGTCTAACAATTAATTTTTAACCACTCTTCTCAAACACCCTAAACAGCAACATTTTTATATTTGAGTGTATACAAGTGCCGTTTAATTGTGTATCAAGTTCATTGCTTCTTCTTTGTTTTCTTATTTTTATGAGTAAGTTCATCTCTTTTTATGAATTGATGAAGTATGTGTCTATTGACACCCTTAGTTCACTTTTCATATACACATTTTTTATAAAGTTTTTACTACCAAAGTATTCATTTAATTAAGAAATTACTTTAAAGGATTAAAGAATTTAAAAAAAAATACTTATTACACACCGTTTAAAATAAAAACTCATTACACACCCTATTTTAAAAAAAGAAAATTCTCTCCTAAAATTTATTGTGCTCTACTTTTTTAAAAGAATATGGATGGATTTCAACATGAATTGTGACGTATAAATATTGTTTTTTTATTCATATTTTATTTATTTTTTTGAAGAGATATAGTTTTTTATTGAATTGATTTAACACTTGGCAATTATTGTTACGCTCATCCTTTTTAACCCATTCGTAGAAGAAAAAAAATGTAAATCTATATTTGGTTGCTTATTTATTGATTGAACAATATGTAGAAAAATAGAAGCATATAAATTAGTATTTCTAGGGACCAAGATCAACAATAAGGCAACTGTGAAAAGAAAAAAAGAAAAAAAGCTAGAGGGTTGATAAAAAATGATAAAAGAAACTCATTTTATCCTAAAAAATGATAACTAAGATTATTTTGACTTAAAAAAATGACAGAGAGAGAGAGAAAGAAACGGTTCATTAGGAAAAATAAATAAATTTGTTGGTGGGTGGGGAGAGAAAAAAAAAAGAAAAACAATAGAAGTTAAATGTATGGACTTGCTTGGGATTTTAAAAGGGGTGTCAGTAATAATTAAAATTTAAAATTTAATTGATGGATGATTTAACAAATAATGTGAGAAAATGTGAGAATTGCATAATAAAAGGTGTTAATTGACGCCATTGTTGATGAATATGACTTTTACTATTTCTATTTACACAAATTCAAATTTTTAAGTATTACAGGCAGCCATCAAGGAGGGAGGGAGGTCAGGCCCAAGGGGTTCATTATGTATTTTTCAAAATTTATGATTTTATCCCTCACTTTTTATTATCTAACCTGTTCTAATTTTTTATAACTCCAAACAACTACCTAAATTAAAATAGCTCCATCATATATTTTTTTAAAATTTTTAATTTGCTGTGCACTTTTCTTATTTTTCCCTATTAATTCTTTATAATTTTAAATTTTATACAAATGTTTTAAAAATTTCATCACTCATCATTTTCACTTTTAATTACAATTCAATATTCTTTTTTTTTTTTGCTTGCATCCATTAAAATTTCAAATAGAAAACCCAAATAAAAAAAAGTCATACCACTTAAGTTTATAAATTGGAAGAAAGAAACATAAAAAGAATTATAGATTAATAGAAAGGCAAAAAAGAAAAAAGATAGAAGATATTTTTTAGTCTTTATTATATTAGTTTAAAACTTTAATTCAACTCAAGCCCCTCGAAGCAAAATTTTTGGCTTTGTCACTATATAGGTTATTTAACAACTTTTATGTACTATGTATTCTATCTCTGTAGTAGAAAAAGTATCCGTTTGATTTATAGTTTAAATGAAAATTTTAAAAATTTAAATTTAAATTTTTATAAGAAAAATGTTACATCAAAAAGGTTTCAACTATAGTTTTGAACCAATTGAACAAACAACGCACAGCAACTGTAGACTTTAAAGTAGACTTTCCACTCATATTTGCTCCGTCAATAGTAATATAAAATCAGCAATTGATGGACTCTTATCCATATTATATATGTAATTATAACTTGCATTAATAGGGTGTTTAATAAGTGAGTTGCAACTGAGTGTTAGAACTAAAAGTACTACAGCATATGAAAGTTTTTCACTGTGATATATGAGTACTTTATATTGTTTGAGTTTGTAATACCCCTCAAGCTAACTAATATGCTCATGGAAAGTCTATATAATTAGGATAAAGAGTATTAACATTTCATTTACATTATAAATGTTATGATTTACTTAAAATATTCATTTTATTACAAAAGAGTTTTAAAACTATTGTTTCACTCGTTCCTTATTTACAACATATACAGTATTTCACAACAAGATGTGCAATATATTATCACATCTAGAGTTAGTAATATATTTGTTTACAAAACTATAACAAAACTGCTAAGTTTGATAAAACAGAGTTCCAAAATAAGCTTCAAAAACTGATCTAAAATATGGCATATGAACAAACCTCTCTCCGACAACTCTTGATACTCATTCACCACCCCTAATCTAATACATTCTCACCAGTATCATAAGAACTATAATGAGCTAAAAGCTCAGTAAACAGAAACTAATGCATAAACATAAATATTGAATGAGAATGCAATCAAGCATTTTCTTTTATCAGTTTTCCTTCAACAATTCTTTTTTCTTTTAGGTACCTTTGAAGTGTGATACTTAACTGCTAACGATAGGCAATGGTTTTTGGAACCTGTTCATCATTTTGGCCAATGTAATAATAATAATAATAATAATATGGGGTTTCCATCTTGGTCTTTAGGCCTCAAGTACTTGCCGTATTCAGTCTTAGTCTTTGTGGCTTTTTTTATCTTAATTTTTCAACCTTAAAGTATTCACCACCCTTTGTTGGGTTTATCGGTTCCACCCATGTCCTGTGCTTACCAGATTACCAGTTTAGCACCAAACCCCTATTTTACTTAAAAAGCTCATTCTCTTTTTAGATCATATCACATGTTCTAATGTAAATGTCATGAATCATGAATGCTTTTTAGCATTCTATATCATTCCCAAATAATGACAATTCAATCAATGCACCTTAAAATACACCATGGCATGGTTCTTGTGATGCATAAATAGCAGTTTCTATTTACCTTGAGTCCAATTTGCATTGAGTGAAAAGATCAGTCCTCTTAGAAGATAAGATGTGCTAAAGGCATAGCATTATAAAATCATATACTATTTAATTTTACATAAACTAAACTCATTGATCTAGGTTATAATTTCATATTTTAAGGGTTTTGTGTTGAATCAAACATAAAATGGGCTAAGTATAACAATGTCAAAATACACATTTATGTCCAAGGAACATGCTATACTATTAGAAATATATTAAACATAGAGATTAGGTGTTCCATCATCTCAACAAATATATATTCATACATTCTTGGCTGCAAATTACAAATTATCAAACACATAATAATTCTTACAACTTTTTAGACAAATCAAGTTTTTAATGAATCACTAACATTTCTAAACTTTAAATATCATTGAGGGAAGTATATAGTCTTACAAAAACAACCCAATACACAAGAATCAAGCATGGTGTAATCTTGATTTTCCACTTGGCCTAGTTTTGTATTTTGTTTCTATAAGTTCAAAAATAACATTCTAATTAATTCCCATCTATTTACAAGCATTCAAAATCACTTAATAAACACTCTGAATCAATAAAAATAATAAAAATAATTAGATTCCACAAGATTATCAATTTTGTAAAGAAACTAATTTAACTAGCTTAGTTTGAGTTCAAATATATCATAGCTTATTTTTTCCACATCTATAATCATATATAACAAAAAATAACTTCATTTCATCATAAGAAACATAAATATAGAGGTTACCTTTTAAGGCTTGATGCTAGGGCTCTATTGGAGGTCAAAACACTTGATTTTCAAGCTCAAGATGGAAAAAACTTGGGGCTGGTTTGTATATCCCAAATTTCTAGTCTTGTTTATGTTTTTGTGAGCTTTAAGACATGGAAAATGAAGTGAAAGAAGTAGGGAGAGTGCTGGACGTTTTTAGACTTGCTTACAAAAGAAAGAAGAAAAAATAGACATTCTAGTTCATTTGATCTAGTCAAAATCAGGTAACTGAAAAGAGAAGCTCGCTTGGGAGCTTATGCCATTTTTTTCTTAGGTTTAACATGTGGAAAGAGTGTTGAGTAAGGAAATTTAGCTAATAGCTAGCCACTTAAATGTAGTGCAATAAGAGCAACTCAATTTGCTATAACGTAGTCAATAAACCAATCAAATTGCACCATTTTGTATACTTTCAATTCCAATCAAATTTATCTATTTCAAATATATAAATGGGCAAAACAATTAGTTTAGAATGTATTTGAAAGGGAAAAATACTTTCCAATCAATCCATAACCGTTTAGCACACCAATCTTCCTTACCGAGAAACCGAGCTTTTCGCTATTATTAGAACTTTTTAAAAGCATGTTAGATCATACATTAATAATTCAATGTCATATTTATTTAATATAAGTATGTTCATACATGATTCAATCTTGTAAATAATGAGCACTCATGCTCGTAAGATATGCTTTCTATATGCTTGAAATTCAATAACGGGTATTCGCTAAATGTATAGATATACGAGAGGCTTATTACTGGCTAATTGTAAGTTAATTGGGCATTATAGAGTTGAAACTAAGTTTGTCAAACATCTTCTAAGTATATCATCTACACATCACTGACATAGCCAACCATATCATATGCATAGCCAGTGATCGGGAAAATGTATCATCTAGCTCAAATGCAAAACCAACGTCTTAAACAAGTTAAAGAAATTGGAAAAATATGGCATGTAGCCTTTTCCATTAGTATTGATGAGATGTACACTCTACAAGAATAAAACTGGGTACAAATTTTCTAATCTCTTAAAGTTAAGGAATGAATTGAAAATACAAATTACGTACACTACATAGTTATCCATAAAAGGATAAAAAAATATTTCAAAAATAATTATCTGACTTTCCCTATCAGCCTTGCGTATATCAAGCTACCCACAGAATTTGTGACGTGCAGGTATACTCAAGAGTTGCATCAATCTTGAGAGATACAGAAGCACTAATTTTGAAGTAAGGGAAGCCTTTCATCTCCATTTTTTTTTTTTTTCATTTGGTTCATCGACAACGTTAGGGTATTTGACAAGTATGGTTATAACCAATTTTTTAGTTATCAAATAACGTAAAGCTCCACATGTTACAGTAAAAGCCAAAAAATACAACAATATAAAGCTCTCACATGTTACAGCTCTCACATGTTACAGCAAAAGCCAAAAAATATAATAATATAAAGCTCTCACATGTTACAGCAAAAGCCAAAAAATACAACAGTGCAATGCTCTCACATGCTACAGTATAAATTACTTAAGATTGATAATTAGAAATTAGAAGCCCTAATTTTATATTAGGGGCAAAAAAATACGTGTGACGGAAAAAGTAAGAAAAATGACTAAAAAAATTATAATGATTCATTCTTAATTTTATATGATAAAAAATAATTTACCAGAGAAAAAATTACATACCACTTTAAATTCTCTATGTTTTACTGTATCCGCTCAAATCTAATTCTAAGTTAACACCCTCTTTATATATACAAAACTCAGCGAATTTTAAAAGTATAAAATCTCTAACTTATCCTTAACATGTAATAATTTACATAAAACAATAATTTATTAAGATATTAAATTATCCTTCACAGCTTAATAGTAACATCAGTCATCATAGATAAAGAAACAAAATTCTGAAATTTGATATATATGGACATAAAGTTGACATTTCAAGATTCTTCACGTGATATTTTTTTTACTAGTCATACTATTTTTTTCTTTAGATAGCGATGCTTAACGGAAGGCCAACAATTATATGGATGAACATACATACGTGGCAGTTCAAAAGAGCTATATGAATCTAACCCTTGGTCCGCATAGCCATATATATATATATATATATATTTGTTATACCTTATGGAGTTGATGGTTCAGTCGCAATAGATCTACGCAATTATTCAAGTATAAGTTCAAATTATTATATAAAATCACTCCCTAATATTTGAAAAATCAAAGGCTAATACAAGACATAGAACTCACAATTTCTATTGAACATAAAATTTACTCAGACAAACATGGACCACATGTTGGAGATGGAACTACTTAGAAAAACGACAATAAAAAGGAAAGGCAAAATTCAAATTTCCACTAAGAAAAGGTTCTCTCCAATCACATCATGAACAAAAGCCTTGAGATTCTTGTAAGATGACCCACCTTCCTTGGAAACTTGTTTAGCCAAATCCCTCCATTTCTTGGCATTCATTCTCACCTCTTCTCCTCCTCCTCCCATTACCAATTCCAAACACCTCTTTATCTCTTGAGCCCCAACAATTCCGTCCTCATTGGCCTTCACTCTGACCCCACTTTTCCACATATCCTCTATCAACTTGGCATTGGTTAGTTGGTCAGTTGTTTGTGGAAATGCCACAACAGGCACTCCACAAACCAAGCTCTCCAACGTTGAATTCCACCCACAATGGCTAACAAAACACCCCAAAGCGTCGTTAGACAAAACCTCCACCTGACAACACCATGGAACTATTTTCCCAACCTTCTCTAATTCTTCTTTAAAACTCATTTTCTCTTCTTCTTCTTTTTCTCCTTCTTTGTCTTTGTTGTCGTTTTCTCTAATGACCCACAAGAAAGAACGGCCGAAATCCAACAACCCCTTTGCGATCTCCTCCATTTGTGGCCTTGACAACACCGCAATGCTCCCAAACGACACATAAATCACTGACCCTTTTGGCTTAGAGCTCAACCACTCACTAATCTTGTGATTCCGATCATCCGGATTTCGAAGATCGATAGGATTAATCAACGGTCCGACTCCTATCAAATTCAACTTGCAATTGTGACTACAAACTGCTCTCAAAGCCTCGGGCTCTAAAGCATCGAAAGTGTTGACAAGTATCCTTGGTTGAGTTTCCCGGTCAATAACGTCAAACTGCTCTTGAAAGAATTTGATGAAAAAGCCTGTCTTTGGATCTGAAACGTCCAAGAAAGTTGGAAGATCACGAACGACAAGATCAAGAGCTGAAAGCCCCGGAAATGATAAAGAAGACGAACGGTCGTTTACCATCTTTTCCCTGACAAGATCTTCGTAGCCATGGAAGTAAAAGTAGCAAAGGTCGAACACAGTCGCCGTCTGGACCCACAGAAGCGCCACCGGAATCCCCAGCTCCGCCGCCACGTCAGCAGCCCACGGCATTATGACCGTGTAGACAAGGCAGTTGTACGGACGTCCTTATTTATTGGCCAACTCGACGAAATCATGGATGGCTTCTGAGCCGCGGCGGTGGAGCTCAGAAATATAGAGGTGGAAATCCACGGGCTTCGGGCCGAACACGTCGTCGTTTCCGTCGGAGAACGGTGAAAACGACAGGTCGTTTGGTGGGGCAAAGTTGTTGTTTTTGGTGATCATGCGGCGGTGGGCGAGGACGGTGGTGACGAAGGTGACCTCGCAGCCAATGAGAATTAGACGCTTGGCGAGTTGTAGAGAAGGGTTCACATGGCCTTGCGCCGGGAAGAAGACGAGGAGGAAGCGGGGCTTCGCCATCGGCGATGACGGCGCGTGGAGTTGTGCGAGTGGTGGTGTTGGGAATGATCTGGTTTTGAGTGGTTTTTGGAAAAGTGTTTGTTGGGATTGCTGGAAGTCGTGCAGGTAGAAGCCTTTGGACGTTCAAAATATTTGATTTAGACAATGTGGATCTGGCTCGTATAAAGATAAGAGAAAACAAATGACGTCCGCCGTGACGAATTTAAGGTTAGAAGTAGGAGCCAGGATAGAAATAAAACCCCAATTCACAGTTTAAGAGAGACTTTTCGCCACAATGTCCATTCTTAAAAAAAAAAAAAAAATTATTTTTCAAATTTTAATAGTTGGTTTGAGAAATGAGCGTCCT
>CAMOHE010042574.1:0-10246 GCA_946598075.1 Artocarpus hirsutus
GGGAAGGAGATAGTGAGGAAGTGCAAGGGAGTGCCACTAGCGGCAAAGTCTTTAGGAGGCTTAATGCGGTTCAAAAGAGAGGAACGCGAGTGGCTTTCTGTTAAGCAAAGTGAAGTTTGGAATTTACCACAAGACAAAAGTTCCATACTGCCCGCTTTGAGATTAAGCTACTTTCATCTTTCGATTGAGCAAAGACGATGCTTCGCTTACTGTGCCGTATTTCCCAAGGATTATAGAATCAGAAAGGAACAATTAATTCATCTTTGGATGGCTAATGGGTTGATTTCTTCTACGAGAGGACTTGATGTGGAAGACATTGGTGATGAGATACTCAATGAATTATACTGGCGATCATTTATCCAAGATATTGAGAAGGACAATGTTGATGACATTTCCCATTTCAAGATGCATGATTTAGTTCATGATCTTGCTCAGTCCATCATGGAGGACGAATGTAGCATTTTGGGGGTCGAGCAAAATACACAGCCTATTAACTTGTCAAAAAGAGTTCGTCATTTGACATGTTGTAAGTCTTGGGAATCACTGAGTCTAATACTTGACATACCATACGCCAAGTCCTTGCGGACTTTCATGGTATTAAAAAACCAAACAACCTCTTGTTCTTTTAACGTGAAGTTTTCTTCTTTACGAGCTTTTGATGCTGAATTTATTCGTTCAACAACTACTATACCAACTTTGATTAGCAATTTCAAGCACTTACGTTATTTGAATCTTTCACGCAGCGGCATTAAAATCCTTCCTGTGTCAGTTTGTTTGCTAAACCATCTTCTGACTTTGGACTTATCGTATTGCAATTCCCTTCATAAGCTTCCCAAGCACATAAGTCGCTTAAAAAGTCTCCGTCATCTTTATATTAATGGCTGTGATAACTTATCTCATATGCCTCCACGCATTGGGCGACTAACTTGCCTAAAGATTTTAACAAATTTTATTGTGAGTCAAAGAAAGGGTTGTCACTTGAACGAGTTATGCCACTTGAACATTGGAGGTGTTCTAGGCATAAATAATCTTGAGAAAGTGAGAAGTTCAATGGAAGCATCCTCTTCCAATTTGTCTAGCAAAACGAATCTCAAAACATTGGAGTTGTCTTGGAGTACAAATGAAAATGAATCTCAGGACAATGCTGAACAGGTACTTGAAGCCCTTGCTCCTCCTCAAAATTTGAAAAGCTTGAGCATTTTTAATTATAAAGGTACGCGATTCCCAAACTGGTTTAGTAATGAGATCCTTGGAAATGTAGTCAGAATCACTCTCTCCTATTGCACAAATTGTTCAGAACTTCCTCCTCTTGGGAAACTGACATCGCTGCGAGATCTCAAAATATCCAAGATGAAGTTTGTGCGTTGCATGGACAATGAATCCTATGATGGAGACTTGACAGGAGGTTTTATGCACTTGGAAACTCTTCACCTTGAGGATTTACCAAATTTGGAAAGGTTGTCAAGGGAGGAAGGAAAGGAGATATTTCCACGCTTGTCCACGTTGTACGTGGATAAATGCCCAAAATTGACATTACCTAGGCTAGGATTGGTAAAAGATTTGACAATCTACGAAGGCCATGAGTTGTTACTAAAATCAATTTCTGGTCTTCATGGTCTTACTAGGCTTCACATATCCGAGAATGATAACATCACTTCCTTTCCCCAAGGGATGCTACAAAATCTCACAGTTCTCAAGTCGCTAACAATTGATCGATTCACAAAGCTTCAGGAGTTGCCCCCTGATATGCTAATTACACTCACTGCTCTTGAAGATTTGGATGTCAGTTTTTGCCACGAGCTCAGGTGCTTACCAGAGAGAATACCATTCCAAGGTCCTACCTTTCTTAAACACATAACAATTAAGAGTTGTAAGAAGTTGAAATCTTTATCTGACAGTTTTCGGGACCTGACAGCGCTTCAATCTCTAGAGCTTGTTGATTGTCCGGAGCTGGAGGGATTTCCAAGTTGTCTTAATCGCCTTTCTTCTCTCCAAAGATTGACTATGTGTGGCAGAGAACTAGAATCATTTGGGCGTGGTGGTTACTCTTTCTTAGGTGCTTCTCATAAGTTGGTTGCTTTGCCCGAGGCCTTGCGACACCTCCCTTCAATTGAATTCATGTCTATATCTTATTTTTTGGAGCTTGTGTCATTGCCCGATTGGCTTGGAAATCTTGGGTCTCTTCGTGAACTATTAATTCTTAGGTGCCCAGATCTGACATATATACCGGCGAACATCCAAAGTCTCACTAACTTGCGGAAACTGTCAATTGAATCATGTCCCAAGTTAGAGAGGCGATATGAAAAGGAAGTCGGAGAGGATTGGCACAAGATATGCCACATTCCAGATGTCTATGTCGGTCCAGAAAGGTAAATCATAGAGGCACTTTGGCTTTTCTGCTCTTAGTCGTTACCGATTGAAGCATGCTTGATATAAAATTCTGTATTTTAATACAGAAAATTAATCTTTGCAGGTGGCCTCCAACGTACAGCATATCATAGGCAACGAAAAATACTCATCTGTGATGCTCTTCACATTCGCAAAAGGTGAAGTGATGATTCATAACTTGAAGCGTATTTATGCCATAAAGTGCCTGTTGACAAAACAAAATAGACCAATTTCCTGTTGGGACCTCTTTCGAGTTTGAAACCCTCCATGTTTGTTGCAAGCGAGGCACAAAAAAATGTCTATATATTAACTTATGTAATCTAAGCTTTTTGAGTATGCAAGGGCAACATGTATTTGGTTGTTCTGCCAACGCTGATTATTTTTTTTCGTGGGGTTTCAAATTGTATTAATGTAATTGCTTGTTGAATGCTTAAAGAAAAACTTACACTGTTTAAGGGCAATTCTTTACCGGATGTTCGCATATCATGTGCTTGAGAAAAATGCCGAAAGACACATGAAATGATGTCCTGCTACAATTATGTCAACTAACGTTTATTTTTTCTTTTTCTTTTGGGGGGTTAATGATGGTACTTCTATGTCTTTATCTATTGTTCATATTCATGTCTGTTTTGTCTTGGTTGTTTTACTTCCTTTCTATCTATTTCAGAGTAACGGCGATGATCATTATTTGGAGGTTGCTGATTTGGTTGATTCTGATTGCTGTTGGGGTACTCTCAAATGAGTATTTTCTAGTTATAGCTCGCTCTATCTTTTCACAAGTGGTAGAAATTTCTTGGGGTTCAAATGACCTTCCTAACGGGACTAAATTATTTGGATGGAAAGCTTTGTTATATCGTCTCTCTTCCGAATTTTCACTAAAGGGAAATTCCAATTCGTGTTATTTGTCGTGTCTGATATGGTAATGCAGGGAAATCAGCAAGAGTTGTCCAAAATGCTACCGAGTTCAATGATTTTATTGTATTTTAATTTTTTCCAGATTTATTTAGTGAGGGCAATATTGAAAGCTTTTTTGTGATTTTGGCATTTGCTGTTGGGTTGAAAGAAACATAAGCCATTCTAGAGATTACTTTGGTTAATTTGGTCGGTGCGATGCTACTATGTTTCTATGCTTTACTATTTTTGCTTTTATTGTGTGTATTTTGTTGTCCCAAATATGTTTTTTGTTTTGGCTCAAGCAACTCGGCTTAGAAAGGTTGCAACCTTCAAATTGAGCTACTTTCATCTACCAATAGACTCGAGGATACTTCTTTTTCCAGAGGGCGGTTTAAATTCTGAGCTTTCTCAACTTGATGTCACCCAAGTTCCAACCCAAACTTGACTCGCTGATGAGGGAAAAAGAAATAAAAGTTCAATCCGGCAGTTTCATATATCTTAACACAAGCGATTCCAACAATGTTTAAGTCTGTCTTGTATTTGATCAGCCTGGGACATCTATTAGCGGTGTGAGTTTTGCATCCAAGCAAGATGTCTGACTAATCACATTCATTTTGGTCCGATCTGAATGGATCTTGTTAGTTGTATTGATCCCATTGTTGTATTGTATTACCCTACTTTTGGGTAAATTTTGTCATGCTCGGACCCGTCGAGAAAGGCGCTAGTCTTATCTCCTAATTGGACCTCTAAGAGCAAACTAGTTTTCATTGAGTGAGAGCTAAGAAAGGAGAGTGGGTGCCGGTGAAAGTTGAACGTAAGTTGGCTGTCAAAGAGAGAATGGAGTGGCTTAAAAACCATCCTATGAATCAACTAATTATCAACTAGCTCAATCACAAAGCGGGCATCTCCAAAATTTACTCAAGACAACTTGCAATTTTTGAGGCTTTTAAAAATAAAAAAAAATATAGAAAAAATTATAAATTTATACTTATTTATTTTAAATTATCTGATTAATTATACAAGTAACTAAAATTTGATAAACTAACACTTGAGTTGATAAATCAATAAGTTATGAGCCATGTATCATCTTGATCTTTTGATTTTTTTTTTCTTTGTAAAACACTTCATAGACATGAAATTTTTACACAATTTTGTTCATTGATACCAAAATTAACAAAGAATGTTCGAAAATTACTAAAGATAATTGCCTTCCAATTGTATAGTTACTGAAATTTTTAGAGAGATAAATAATATTGCAAGCCATTAAATTTTACATTAGACGTAACTATTTCCATAAAAATTTCTATGCGATACAAAGGAGATTATATTTGATAAATTTTAGAACTTCTTCATTCATTATAAGTTCAAAAGCTAAAATTGTCAAAAAAATTAAAGTCAAGAAAGTAATTTGTCAAAAGAAAAGCTTGGAGACGCTCAATTTTCTTTGTTTAAGGACTTAATGGTGCTAATTACTTTTGCTAATATTTTAATACTAAATAAGAGATATGTGTCGTTGTAAGCGTAACTAAAAATAACTCTACACTTGACTTGGGGTGGCAATAATTGTGTTCGTGTCGGCACGTTTACAGCATGGCACGTTTAGCTCGAACACGAACACGACACGATTAATAAACGTGCCAGAAATGCCAACACGAACACGACAAGCCTATGACACGCGTAACACGGCACGACACGATTAACAATATAATTAAACGTGCCGTGATGGGTTGACACGATAACAACACGCATATGACACGTTTATGACCCAATTAACTAAAAATTAAAAAAATTTAAAAAAAAATATTTTTTTTAAAAAAAAGCCAATAAAGAAAATTAACAAAAACACAATATCTAATTAATACTAACATACTATAAATATTTCAAATATTTTAATTTTTAAGTTTAAATGTGTTATAAACGGGCGGATCATGTCGTGTCGTGTCAACACGTTTACCGCTCGTTTAATTAAACGTGTTAAGGCGTGTTTAGTGTGTTAGCACGAATCCAGCCCGTTTATTTTCGTGTTATTCGTGCCAACCCATTTATGGCACAATTAATAAACGTGCGGTCTAAACCCGTTTATCTCATATCGTTTTTGTATCGTGTCATCGTGCCGTGTCCAAATTGTCGGCCCTAGACTTCACTGTAAGATTTACATCTCCAATGCAATGCTATATTGATGTGATAATTTGACATTCCTTGTAAAAAAACTCTTTAAAATGCATTGTCATTTTTTACAACATATGATAAATTTGATATTTGATTTCTATTAGTTGATGTATTAATTTTTTTAATCATTTCATATTGTAACTTTCAAAATATTTTAGAATTTTCAAGGTTTAATAATTACAACAAAAAATAAATATAACATAGAATGGCACATCAAATGTGTTATTTTTATATTTTTTTAGCGACAAATATAATATTGACATTGACATTTGCATTGAATATAGTATTACCCTCTTTTTGTTTTTTTTTTAAAGCAAAGGTAATACCATTTTTAGAAAATTGATTTTTTATTTTCTTAAAAAAAGTTTAAGCCTTATTCCAACATTAAAGTAACTAAACTTCAAAAGTGCTTTCTTTCAACCCCAAAAAAAAAAAAAAAAAAAAAAAAAAAAAAAATCAAAAGTGCTTAAAAAACGTTTAGGCCTACTTTTGACATCAAATAACCAATCTTAAGTGCTACATGGCCAAATTGACATAAGTAGGAGTGCGCATTTACATCTACACTTGGAATCTGCTCTCCCATTTTTTATTTAAATAATGATTTATTATCGTAATAGATTAAGTGTCCGACTCTTATGGAGAGAGTATAAAAGAGAGTGTTGTTAGTATTTTTCTTGTATTTAGTATTGTTGTCTCTTAAACTTGTTGCAAATTTGCAATATACCCTCTAAACTTTTAATTTTAACAAGTTACCTCTGAAATTATAAATTTATTGTAAATCACCGTCTATTGATCACAATTTTAAGTTTTTGATTAATATTGACATATGATTTTTGAATGGGTTATTAATTAAGAGTGTAAAATGGTTTTTTTTATATATAAATATTAACCTAAATTTATTTTCAAAACAAAAATTTAAAATTTTTGTTTTTGATGAAAACGATATTAAAGATATTAATCACAATAAATTTAAATTAACTATATAAAAATGATCATATATGTCAATAAACAACTATTTATGTATAAAATACATGTTAATTTTAGCGAAAAATCTAAAATTGTTATCAATAGAGGTTCTTTGCTATAAATTTATAAATTCAAGGGTTAATTTGTCAAAATTAAAAGTTGATTGGATAAATTTTAAATATGTGACAATTTTAAAAGATAACAGTGTCAAATACGTCATAAAAAATAAGAAATAAAATAACTACAAACAAAGAAGGAGTAAAAAAGGAAGAAGATAAAGGGGAGCTTGGAGGAGGATTTTGAAAAGTAGGAGGGGCTGCTCCACTGGATCCCCTGCCCAGCAAAGACAAAAGTACCACCCAGGTTACCTTACCCTCGTTGAAATTTCATCACTCTTTTATATTTGTTTCATTGTGTCTGTGATGTTTCATCTTTGCATACGTCTTTTCCGTGCGTTAAATGCTTAATTCCATCTTTTGGTTTGTTCTTATTCTATACTTGTCTTCCTTGTCCCATTTATTTATTATAGTCGTGTAAGAAAAGCTAAGATCATGAGGATTCATTTCTTTCTACTGGGACCTATCTTTTAAATCAACCAGACTGGTTTTAATAGGTGGGCCGAAGAAAACCAAAATAAATAAAAATGAAGATAAAAGAAAAAAAAATATTGTTGTTGGCTAAACTATACTGCATTATTATTGTCGCTGCACTAAATGAAGAAACAAGGTATAACTAGCTTCCTTTGAAATTTCATAGCATTGAGTTAATGGCATACTTGCATAAAGTCTCCCTAGGAAAAACTAGTCATTTTGAACAATATCAGTTTTTGTGATTTTCAATTTCAGTCTAGCTATAATCTGTAAGCTAGCTAGCTTTCTTTGGTTTGATCTTTATTTCTTAGCTGAGAATGGCTGAAGCTTTAGCTCAAGTAGTGTTTGAGAATCTGAATTCCCTGATCCAAAAACAATTCGGACGGCTTTTGGGTGTCAAAAAAGAGATGGAAAAGCCCTCCAGCATGCTCTCAACGATCCTTGCCATGCTTGAAGACGCTGAGGAGAGGCAGTTCACAGACCGGGCGATTAAGGATTGGCTGCTGAGACTTAGTGATGTTTCGTTTGAGTTGGATGAATGTGAAATGGAGGCCTCTTTCTTTTACTAGGTTGTTGACTTGATTTGGCTCCACACCTGCAACAGAAAAGTACGCTCTTCTTTATCTTGTTTCAATCAGATGAATGTTGTGTTTCGTCTTAAGATTGCAAGCAAGACGAAAGAGATTGGAGATAGACAAGATCAAATCGAAAATGAGCGAATGAAGTTTCACTTGAGGGAAGTGGCCGGAAAGAGGCAAGATCAATCTACAAGAGAAAGACGCCCGACTAGCTCTATTATTACTCAGCCACATGTGTATGGAAGAGAAGAAGACAAGGAAAAAGCTAGTGGCTTTCTAGTAGATGATGCAAGTAATTGCGAGGGTATTTCAATCTGCCCCATTGCTGATCTGGGGGCATGGGAAATACAACTCTTGCCAGCTTGTATTTTAATGATAAGAGAGTCAGTAGCCATTTTGTGCTTAAAAAGTGGGTATGTGCTTCTGAAGATTTTGACGTGAAGAGATTGGTGAAAGCAATTATAGAATCGGCAACTGGAAGATCTTGTGAAGAACTGGACATGGATCCTCTACAAAAATGTCTTCCGGACACGCTTAAATGGAAGCAGTCCTTGCTTGTTTTAGACGACGTTTGGAACGAAGATCATGGGCTATGGGACATGTTGAAGTATGTATTGGATTGTGGATCAAATGGTTCTTCAGTTGTTGTTACTATTCGTCTGAGAAAAGTTGCTTCAATAATGGGAACCATGCCAATGCATTACTTCTGGGGTTTATCAGAAGAAGATTGTAGGTTGCTATTCAAGCATCGTGCCTTGGCAATGAAAAATAACATAGAAAAATGAGCAACTCTCCTCTGATACATGACTTCCACCCCACCGCTGCCTTTTCCCACCGTAGACACGTCACACACTCAAAGGACTGCCGCACCAGAGGGAGCAAAACCCCGGGCTGCCGCATCCCACAAGTGGAACAACTATTGTACTTAGCTAAAAACTAAAAATACTTTCTGGATTTTTCCTTTTGGTTTCCTAAATATATACATGTATACAATTATTCAAAGCTCAATAGCAATTTCGACCCAAACTAACAGTTTTAGTTGTAGTGGAAATGTGTCCTTTTTCTGTTGGTTATCTCTTTTAATTTTTTACATTTTATTTGGCAATTTTTGATCCTTCCTTTAATATTCTATATATTTTTTAAATATGTTAAATTATTTTTTTATAATTTGCCTCTTGAAATAATCCTCTTACGAATACATCCCTACTCAAGTATTTCTCCTACAATCCTCTAACATATTATGCAACAAACATGGCTTTTATAATTTCTCTTTATTATTGACAATTGAATTTTTTTACTCAAATTTGCCCCCTTTAAGGTATGTTTTGTCCTGCATGCATGTGCCTCTAGGTAGTTTTCTATCCCCCTTATTCCGATCAAAATATTTTTGGCCCCTTGTGCTTTATATAATATTATACTCGACCAAAAGATGCATTTTCATTAAAACGTGTACTTTGGTTTATTTATACTTTTTTTAAGGAAAAAACATATATTGAGATGTATATCGTTAAAGTAATTTATCTGATGTGACGCTATAATAGTGCAAATCCAAACTTTTGCGCTTCGATTGTAACACAAGTTTTGGTTAAAGCAAGATCTTTTGTTCTTTTTTTTTTCTTTAAATCCTATACTTTTAAATATGCTTTATTAAAATATTTGCCTTTTTGTTTATCCTGTTAAATAATGTGCCTCAAAAGTGCTCTCCTCCAATCAGTTTTTATGTAGTTCTCTGATTGTTGGTATATAAGAATAATTTTTATAACTTTTCTTTTCTAATTTCTCACCAAAATAATATTTTTAAATGTGTTTCTATTTAAACATATTTTTTCTAAATCCTTCTCAACTAATATTTTCCTATGGATATCTGTTCTCTTCACCTAAAAAATATATGTACCTATTCTCTAATTTGTCTTTGCTAGCCCAATCATAGTCTTAATCTTATCTTAATCATATTTTCTTAACTATTGCCCATTCACTAACACGTGGCCACAAGTTTTTTTTCCTTTATTTTTTTTTTATTTTGTTCTTTTAGTTTTTTTTTTCTCGTCCTTTTTTTTGGCTTCTCTCATCATCTTTTTTCCTTTTCCTTTTTATATTTTTCTTTTCTAGCTTGTCTCAAATGTGTCTTTACCCAAAATATTTGTTTTGTAGTGCTATTGCATTGAAATTGGTTTTCATAAATATTTTATTTTCTTGATTTCTCGTAAAAGTAATTAGTTACATCTTATGGTTTTGATGGTTACATAACTAATAATTACTGTTATATTAGCTGTTTGATATAAATCTGACAGTTTAACAAAATAATTTATTGACAAAAAACTATTCTGACAATTAATGAGTGTTTAATTTAGAAATCCACTTAAATATGATTTAGGTGGGTAATTTGTTTGTTGACATGATAACATGATTTTTTATTTTTAAAAAATAATAAAATGCAAATTAAAGATTTATTATATCGAGACATACTATATGACATAACTTTATTGATCAATGGAGTACTAAAAAGCTTAAAGCGTCAGATAAACTAAACAATGCAAATGTGTTCTAATGGTTTTTTCATTATACTTTATTGCTATTTGGATTTCGTAAACTAGTTTTGTTTTTTATATGTTATTTTTTTAATGAATGTTTTCTGGATGTTATTCTCGATTTGAGATTTGG
>CAMOHE010042575.1:0-16067 GCA_946598075.1 Artocarpus hirsutus
AAAAAATTAAAAAAAAAAAAAAAAAAAAACAAAAACAAATATCCCACATCAAATATAGGTCAGATCTTGAAGTACTTGTAACCATACTCGAGGCTTGTCATCCCCTCTTCCCAATCACCCATGCTACGACCGCCAAATACTACCTGTTGGATTCCTAATATCTGCCAACGCCAACACACGATAGCAATTACCAGTCAAGATATCTGCACATTTTTAAATGTATATTTCTAAAAGTACAAAGAATCCACATCAAACGTCAAAGTTCTAAAAACTGCATATACTGTCGTATTTGATAAAACTGTTGTTTGCTCACTCTGCACTTAAGACTGTCAAGCAGTTGAGAAGCACATCAATGGCAAAATAATCTGATGTACCAAGGTCAACCCTGCGAAACATTAATATAGAATTCTAAACTCTCAATTCATCAACTATGAAGAAGGATAAGGAGAAGACTTTGAAACATTATTTTAAACCGAAATATGCTGACTCCATCAGGTAAATACCAAACACGGCCCCAGTTGTCCTGAAATTCAACATCGCTGATATCATGGAATGATGAGGGCATCACTTTGAAACCCTTATCTGCATCGTACAAGGGATTGTACTCCATGGACGAATTCGCCAACTGCCAATACTTTCTATTAGCATGTTGAAGCATTATGAAAAAGAGGATCAATGCAACAGTAAAATCAAAGGGAAAAAAAAGAAAAAAGAAAAAAGGGCTACAAATAACAAGAACAAAGGTACGCGAACAAGCATGCATTGTGAGAGAAGCATAAACTAGCATACATTGATCATAATTTTAGCACATTTAAGATACGTAAAGTAAGATAAAACACAGATTATTCAACACAGGTTTTTTTTATTTTTTAAGTGTATTTATCTAATTCATGTTTCAAGATAAAAGGTTATCCCATTCCTCACGGAATGGTGTGCTGGCTTAGGTAGAACTAGAAGTAAGGTCAGCCCTTATCCCATTCCTCACAGCATGGCGTGCTAGCTTAGGTTGAACTAGGAACAACAGACCAACCGGCAACAGGTTATACTATAAAATTAAGAAAACGGGTTATTTATTATGCATCATTGATCATTCTAATTTCTAAGTAGATGAAATTTATAGCCAATTAGCCATCATTAGCTTTCAAGATCTTTTTTCATGACAATTGCACAGTATATCCCATAACAAATCATCAATTGGCCTGGTAATCCATGAAAGCCATGTTTTGAATATCTAAACAAGAAGCACGCAGAAGTTCTATTCCTAAGAAGAAATTCTTTTCCTACATGCCAATTAATACAAGTTATTTTGATATCACAGAACAGTACTCAACACCTTCAAAGACAAGTAAAGAAAATATGAACTACGGTCAGACCTGAAGGTTTGTAGAGTTGAAGGAACCCAAGCGGCCCATCACATACCATGCCTGAATCACCTGCAGGTTTTCGTTGTGTAAATGAACAGGTCCTACAGACAACGCAAACCAAAACTAAAGCGATACATCTAAAAACAGATAGAAGCTACCCCTTCTTCTTCTTCTTTAATCCTTAAATGTATAAGACATTCATTGTAACATAACTATATAACTCATCAAAAAAAAAAAAAAAAAAAAAAAAAAAGAAGAGAAAAAAAACACTATTATGACATGGTTGATGATTTACTTACGCTGCCAATGAGATCAACATCTCTATCAGACGGCGGCGATCCATACAGTTCAAACCATATGTAAGAATCAATAGGGTTGAAGCTGTTAGCCACCAAAAAGAAAGATTATATGGATTTATATAATCTAAAACTATAATATATCACTTTGCATTTGACAAATTGAGACAAACGCATAAATAGATAAGAGTATAAGAAAATAAGCATGTTGTATTAAAGAGAAAAATTACTCTCCAAAGCTGACTTTGAAAGCAAGAACAGAACCCGTTTTTGATTTCCAGAAGTCTCTACCCTTTTTCCGGACCCTTTCTTCCACCTGTAGCATATTTTAAACCATCATAAATATGTCTCATAGAAAAGTTTAAGAAAATTTCAGATTCCTTCCATCAATTTAGAAGCAAACCAATCATCTTTTGAAATGACATGTGAGAGGAAACGTAATAAAACCATCTAAAAATTGAGGTCATCAAGAGTAATTCCACACTATGTACCTACCACCCCCCTAAAACACGCGCTAAGTGAGTTATCTGTTCAGATTTCTTGCAAATTTAGTCACCAATTTTTTTCAAGATTGCCTCTAGCATTGCATTTGGTTACGTTTAGATGATCTAAAGTGCCCCAAAAGGAATATACGTTTTTCTATTTCATAGAAATATTCTGACAAACTCCAGTTGGATGAACCAGAGTCTTATAATTTAGATAAAATCACTAATTGGACCAAGTTCGTTGTTGAATGGCATAATTGTAAGGTGCAAAGAACTGTAAATCAAAGGCAGAAAACCAGAAACAAAGGCATATATATACATATTCAAAGACATTAAGCCTTCCACGAAGGAGCTAGTCCTGGGTGTAACATGTAGAAGTAGAGCGAATAACGATAACGTTATGCTTATTGTTTATTAACAGACTTTGTATCCTTGCAAGAGTAGTACCTAGCAACCGCAAGTCGAATCCCAACCTTCTACCAACTCATGTCAGTCAAGTGTCATCCTTTTACCGCTAGATGTGATGTCTTATTATCCATGAACATGACAAAGGGCAATCTTTTAAACACCTATTATATTTAAATTGATAACTCATACGCTACGTTAGTTGGTATTAAAAAAAAATTGAGATTAAAATCGATGTCCTGACATTATTTTTCTCGCAAACAAAACCTAATAAGCTAATCAAAATAAACTAAAATGAGAAAAGAAGAAAGCAAAAACAAGAAAAAGTGGAGATAGAGAAAAACAAAACATACCTTCTTCCTCATAAGCTCAGGATTGCCAATGCTATCCCCAAGAACGGCCCTGAGCTCAGCATCATCTTTGCACGCGTCTTCCAAAACTCTGCCAAAAAAAAAAACCCCCCATAATTTTAAAATTTTTTATTTTTTTAACAAACAATGTCGTCAAAACAAATAATTTCAAAGGGTTAAAAAACAGAATTGACGAGGAAAAAGAAAGACACTTGGCCCAAGCGGGATAGTTGTGGAGGCGATCGTATTCCCTTTTCCTCTTCTCTTCCCGAAGCCTGAGCAGCCTCCGACCCCTCGCCGTCGTTCCCGAGCCATTTGCCTTTGCAGATTTCTCGCCGTCATCTTTCGGAAGAGAAGAGACGCAGACAAACAGAGGAGGATGAGGAGCAGATCGCTTTGACCGCGATAATGGAGATGGGAACATAGACTGTTGCGAAGACAGAGACGGCGTCGTATTGGCCTTGCACCATTGCCCCGAACAACAGCAAGAAGAAGAAGAAGCCGTTGCGGCGATTATATACATGAATGGTGGTGTATATATATCTCTAGGTGTGTTGTCCAAATTTCTTGATTTATTTCTTCTCCGATGGAGTAAGAAAAGAGAACTAAAAAAAAATCCTTGGAGGGTCTCTCATTTGACTGTTCCGTGGATTTCTCGAGCCTTGAACTTGTATGCTTATCTGTACACTGCATTCCACAATTATCATCGGGTTTTAGTATTTTTTTTTTTTTTTTTTTGAAACCAGCATTTTGTATTTTAAGATAATATAACATTGATTTTTTTTGGTCAGTTATATAACTATATTTATTATTTTTAATTTTTTTTCTCCATTTATTTTTTTATTTTTAAAAACTACAAAGGTATTTTTTTTATTTTAAAAAATTTGTTTCAATTTTATCTTATAAGCACTTCGGATTAAAAAATGAAGATATATACATTTAGTTAGACTCAATTTGTTTCTAAAACATATTTTTTTCTTAAAATTTTCAAAAAAATATTTTAATATTCAAAAATCCAAACTTTTTTTTAATTTGATGTTTTATTCTAGGATTTTCTTATATTTTTAAATCTATTGAATATTTTTCGCAACTTTTTATGTGTAATTATGTTGTCTTGTCCAAATTTTTTATTCATGGGGACAAAATAACATAAGTAACATACTTTTAGGGGAAATATAAAAATATTTTATAAAAAAATTATCCAAAAACTAACAGATTGAATGGAAAGGGAAACTTGCTAATGAAATAAAATTTGAGGGGATTAAATAGTACATTTTAAAAGTCAGGGAGAAAAGTGACAAAAATGACATAGTTTAGGGATGCATGTGAAAATAATCTTTAAAAAAAGCAAATGGAACTAAATGCACGTTTTAATCAAACCATGTATTTTGGTTGAATGTTTGTGAGAGAAAGTGAAAGTGTTAATAAGTGTACACAGTAAGGCATTTTTTTTAAAGAGACTAATGAGAACATTTAGTTGGAAAGGGTGCCTAAAATATATTTACAAATAAATTAGAGGAATGACATTTATGAGACAAATAGTAGTTACAAGTGTCATTGGAGAAAAACAATATATGTAGATTACGAAATATCTAACAGCCAAAACGAGAAAGGAAAGAAAAACTTAAATAAAAAGGAATAGGATTGAAATTTGGAGGTTACATTCAATAAAATAATATTTTAGAAGATGTAACATAGTATGCAATAAAATAAAAAAATTAAAAGTATTTTGATGATACATATTTTAACAATAATCAATGAAATGATTCTAAAAATATATAACATTATAGGAGAAACCATCAGGAAAAAAAAAACACACAAAGGTGAGAAAAATAAAAATTGAAGCATTGAAAATGCAAAACAGAAAGTAGGGAAAACCAAAAAAAAAAAAAAGAAAATAAGGAGGATACAAAAAAAAAAGGATGAAATAAGTAGAGAAATATGGGAAGAACTAAAGAAAAAAGATGGTAAAGAAAGAAAAGGCAAGGAAAAGACAAAAAAAGGAAAGAGGAAAGTATCACTCACTAGGTCACATGTCATATGCAAAAGAAGAGGTGTTAGTCTCTTTTATGTATAATTTATATATATAAAAATACAAGATAGATAATTCCATAAATAATTTTTGAATTCTCTCTCTAAAATTAGTTATTAATAGTCAATTTTAACCCTAAATAGTTTCTACTCTTAACAAGTGCCTTATGAATTATCCTTCTTTTATAGGGTGTTTGGGAGAAGAATTCAAACTAATAAGTTTGAATAATAAATACACTATAACATGTGAAAACTTTACATTATAACTCACTTTTCTTTACATTGAAGCATAGCTTTGCATTGTATAGGTTCAAATTTGTCTCCTCAATACAAGGAAAAATTTCGACAGAAACAGTTTATTTTATCTCATAAAAGCTATCTAAACTATCTTTTCTCTTTAGAAATAATTTCTATGCTAAAAGTTGTGCTAAATTTTATCTCTAAATTGAAAAAAGGTCAAAATAATTTACTCGTTAAATAAACATAAAAGTGTGAAAACTATAGACTGATTTACAATTAAGTACAAATAGGTTAGTACTCAATTTGATATTTGCTATTACGAATTTAGGCCCTCAAACCACCATTGTTAGGATTGATTTAGCTTCCAAGAAGAAGATGGAAATAATTATAGAATGAAAAATAAATTGAAGCTACAAATAATCAAGCAAATCCTCCGAGTTTGCCGAGCTTTCCATCCCATTCTCAGGCAAGATTTTCTTATGGGTTTTAGAACTTTCAAGAACTCCTTCAAAATTCTGTTTGTCATAAAAAATGTCAAAGAAAACCATCGATATTAGTTCAAGCTCAAGCGAAAGCAGCGATTCTTGGGTAGTGATGACAAAAGGGACATCAATGCAAGGATCCTACAACAATCAAAATTTGAATGTGCTTCCCAAATTGTGTTAAAAATGTATGCCCTAAGGAGTAAAATGTAATATATTTTTAGAGACATTTTTATTAATAAAGAATTTATTTTTTATTTATATATCAAATTTTTGTCCTCTTTACGTTCATATTTGTTGGATGTATGATAAGTTAACAAATGTCTAAGGCTATCAGTCTAAGCCTTTAAAATTAGGCATATAATAGACAGATCATACGAAAGACATGATTGTTGAAAAAATAGTATGCAACAGCATTTTAAAATTTTTTATATTGAAGTATTTTTCCAAATACAAGTTTAACATACTGTATGCATAAACTGACCAGATCTTACTAACCTTGTTTGCCAAAAAGCTCTACAATCCGTGAAGACAAGTAACGTTCCAGAATGACCTTAATCAACTGACCTTCTTTGCTATTCTCTATCCATAATTCGTGTATGTGTGGGTACACTCGTACAGCTCTTCCACAAGTGGTTCTCCTTCCAACCAATTGAGAAGTACCTAAAGCTATAATTCATTATTTGTTAACAACAGCTTTCTAGGGAGTTGTAGAGTCTCACCAACAGAGTCTTACTCTAGATTTCTCAATTGATCTAAATAACAATGAGACACAATCCCTTTTTTTTATAAAGGTTGGACGTAGGGGTTAATCCTTATCAAATAAGGCATTGAAAATTTGAATCAAAATCAAATCTGAATCAATATCTGATAAATCCACGTGAAAACACGTGATCTATCTATCGCTAGGTCAGTAGGCCGAACTAACAGATTGGCCTGTCAAATTTACTCCATTGGCAGGCCAAACATAAAGATTGGCCTGCCGAACTTACGATAAATAATCTCTACAAATCTTTAGTTTCCACCAGAGATTCTTGGGATAGAATCTCAGTTTTAATAACACAATAGAGAAGTTATCTGATTAAAACAGTCATATCTAGATAATTTCTAAGAAAATAAATATTCCTAATAATTCAACAAGTTTATCTTAAATTAATTTATTCAAAATGAATCCAACCGATAAACAGACATGAATTATCTGATCCCGATAATTCAACAAATTTGTCTTGAATTAATTTTCACAAAATTAATTCAACCGATAAACATATATGAATTATCTGATCTTATCAAATTATAGACAATCTAATAATTTGACACAAGTCACCAATTATTGGAAAAGCATGCCGTGTTATTAAAGGATTTATTGTGAGCTAGTAAAGGGGACTGATGGACCTATATAGTTCGAGCTCTCAATAATTATGAAACCCAATATCCTAGATATACGTTTCATAATTCTCAACTCCAATACTACTCCACTAAAAGCTCAAAGCTACACTCTCGAATTATATAGAATTATGAAGCCCTTATAACTAAGTCTCCATGACATATCATAATGTGTTATATCCCTATAGGATTATCCACAATCGGTTTAAGGACAAGTTCTATCTTACCTTCCCAATTATTTTTGTCTTACGTTCCATGATCTCACCATTGAAAAACTTACTATCCAAAGATAGTATACCATTCGGTTGCACCCATTTATCCAAATAGTTGAGCGCTCTAGTTTTTCAATTATAGAATAACGTATATAAGAGAATATCAACGGCTCCCAAAGAGGAGCTATGGATTCCATATCTATGAATAACAAGTCTATGCTATCAAGAGTCATGCCTCCACTGTATCGGCATGTGTACCAACATAAAATGTGAATGTCACCCTTTGGTACATCAAAAGACATAAGTCAAGATAACGGGCTCATTATTTATCTCAAGATTAAGACACAACATATATGATTGTCTAAAGTGAATTGATTTGTCGAGATAGAATTATTAATCCAAATCAATTCACTTTATGTCTCAATCCAACACATCGTCACCAATGACAATGCGCCAATGTTTCTATTCGTGGAGTACACCTCCGATGGCCAAGACAAACCATCTCTTGACATAGATATAGACAATATAACAATCTTTGTATGAATAAAGTGTCCAACTTTATTCCCTCAATTGCGGATCTTATGATTTTGACCGTCAGCTTTAGAATCATATTTTTCACATAATCTGTCCACCATATGCCTGATTCTAAAGGTTTAGGCTGATAGTCTCAGACTTTTGTTTGCTTAATATACATTCAACAAATATGAATGTAAAGAGAATAAGATTTGGTATATAAATAATAAATAAATCCTTTATTGATAAAAATGTCTCCAAAAACTCATTACATTTTTACTACTTAGGGTATACATGTCTAATAATCTCCCACTTGCACTAAGTGAGTAAATGTGACAAATCCCACATCCCCGTAGCTTCTACATGCCTCTTGAAAACTCTTGCAGTTAGTGTCTTTGTGAATAGATCAGCTAAATTGTCCTCAGATGTAATTTTACAAATAGCGACATGCCTGCCTTCTATGAAGTTTTTTATCACATGATACTTTTGATTAATATGCTTGCTCTTCTTTTGAAATCTTGGTTCCTTAGCATTAGCTACTGCCGCACTGTTATCATAGTACAATGATACTGCCTTATCTATACCAGAAACTACCTCAAGATTTTCAAGGAACTTGCAAAGCCACACTGCTTCTTTCAAAGCTTCACTAGCTGCCAAATACTCGGCTTATATCATTGAATTTGAAGTACAATCTTGCCTCACCCTTCTCAAACTGATGGCACCACCGCCTAGAGTAAAAAAAAACTAGAAGTCAATCTTCTCGAATCCAGACAGGATTTAAAATCTAAGTCAGTGTATCCTAGAGGAGTCAATTCCTCACCCGAATACACAAGCATATACCCTCGAGCCCTACTTAGGTACTTGAAAATATGCTTGATCGCAATCCAGTGGTTCGGTCCTGAATCCACCTAAAATCAACTTACAATCCCAACCATATAACAAATATCTAATCGTGTGCAAAGCATGGCATGCATGAGACTATCCACTACCGAAGCATAAGACACCTTCTTCATGCATTCTCTTTCTTCCTCAGACTTTAGAGAGTCTTTCTTAAAAAGAGTAATTCCAAACCAAGATGGTTGCCCATCTTTCTTAGAATCTTACATTGCAAACCTCTGAAAATTTTATCTATGTAGCTTACCTGGGATAAAACTATCATTTTGTTGTTCTTATCCCAAAAAATTTGGATATCGAGAACAAAATTAGCCTCACCCAAGGCCTTCATGTCAAACTGCTTAGTGAACCATAATTTAACCAATGACAATGCCCCAATGTCATTGCTAATTAGTAGAATGTCATCTACATAGAGTAGTAGAAAAATCACTTTTCCATTCTTAATGTATTTGTAAACACACGGTTCGTCCACATTTTGTACGAACCCGTAAGTCTTGATCACTTGATCAAATCTTATGTTCTAAGAATAGGAAGCCTGCTTAAGTCCATAAATTGACTTTAGCAGCTTACAAACCTTACACTTTTGACCCTTGACCTTGAACTTGTTGGGTTGTCTCATATAAATGGACTCATCAAGATAGCCATTTAGAAAAGCCGTCTTGATATCCATCTACCATATCTCACAGTTGAGTGCGATAGTTATGGACAAGAGGATCCGGATGGACTTAAGCATGGCTATAGGTGAAAAGGTTTCCTTGTAATCGATTCCTTCCTTTTGAGTGTATCTCTTAGCTACCAATCTAGCTTAAAAAGTTTCGACTTTTTCATCTATTTCTCATTTCCTCTTGTAGATTCACTTACATCCTATGGGTTCGAAAGTTCCCAAACCCGATTAGTCTCCATAGACTTCATCTATGTGTTCATGGCCTTTGTCCAAAGTTTCAAATCAACATCCTCCATAGCCTTTGCATAAATGTATCCTTGTCATGTTCATTCAGTTCAGCAAATAGGCCTCGGCATTGAACATATACCTCTCGGGTTGATGCCTGATCCTCCTACTACATCGAAGCCCTTTAGGTTATTGTTCGGGTTCGTTTGTTTTTCTACACTAATTGGAGTTGTTTCTACCAAAACTCCCGTAGTGATCAAATCACTCCTCAACTCCTCGAGCACTAGCTTTGAGGCTTAATGTTATCCATGTAACTCAAGGAAAGTTACATTAGTTGAAACCATAACTTTATTTTCCTTTGGGTTATCGAAGTTACCCCATTTATTCCCTTTTGGATATCTTATAAACACACAAACTTTCAAACGTGCTTCCAACTTATCCGCATCACTAAACAGGACATGATGTGAATATGGTTTAAGAATGTCTTCTTGCCCGTCCATAACTTGTGAGGAGTTTTAAGAACCGATTTTGAAGGCATATTGTTCAAAAGATAACATGCAATTTGTAGTACATATCTCCAAAAAGACAAAGGCAATGATGAATTACTTATCATGAACATAACCATATCCAACAAAGTCCTATTTCTTCTCTTAGGTATGCCATTCTACTTGGAGTGCTTGACGTAGTCAAATAAGATAAGATCCCATTATCTAATAAGTGTCTCAAAAACATATGAGAAAGGTATTCACTACCTTGATCAGGTCGAAATGTCTTTATGGGTCTACCTAGTTGTTTTTCTACTTCAGCCTGAAACTCATTGAACTTGTCATAAGTTTTGCTTTTGTGGTGCATTAGGTACACATACCCATACCTTAAGTAATCGTTAATAAAAGTGACAAAGTACTTATACCCTCCTCGTGCCTAGATGTTCATCGGTCTACAAACATCACTATGCATAAGTTCCAAAACCCCTTCAGCCCTATTGCCCTTAGACCTAAATAGCCTTTTAGTCATTTTACCCTTTAAACAAGATTTATATTGTGGTATAGACTCTACCTTTAAGTGACTTAAAGGTTCATCCCTTACTAACCTTTGAATCCTATTTAAGTTAATATGGCCAAGTCACAAATACCAAAGATAAGTCTTATTAGAGCAAGAAGTTTTGAGTCTTTTCGAGTTATTATTATTAATTTCAGCATTAAGCAGTAAGTCTATTTTAGGTTTGATACAATACAGATTATTTTTTATCCATCCAGAACAGATAAAAGATTTGTTTCTACAAATCACCACTTTATTATTAAAAGAAACCAAATAGGAGTCTTTAAAAAAACAAGCTATAGAAATTAAATTTCTTTTAAATTTAGGAACATAAAACAATCTCACAAAATTAAATTCCTATAATTATCAAAAAGAAGATGGATGTCTCTCATTACTCCAGCTAAAACCAAGGATTCATCGCCCATCCGAAGCGTAAAGTCTTCATACAGCAGACTTCTTGTTTCCTTGAACCCTTGTAGAGAAACACAAACATGATTAGTTGCTCCAGAATCTATGACCCAAATGTCAATAGATTTCTCAACTAAACAAGTTTCTAAATACAGAAGATCACTCCTACCCTCTCGGGAAAGAAAGTCCTTGCAATTCTTCTTAATGTGTCCCACCTTCCCACAAAAGAAGAACTTGAGCTTCTTTGGGTTCTTCTTTTTCTTTTTCTTGTTCTTGCCACTTACAAGAACAAAAGACATTCTGTTCTTGGCCTATTGCTTCTTTCCATTCTTAGGGTTAGGATTGGAACTAGAAGCAGCAACCAAGTTCGCCTCACCACCAACAAGAGACTCCCTGTTTAGCAGTTCAAATTCCTGTAACTATTTCATCAACTCCATCAAGGTTATATCCCGTTTATTGCTCAAACTAAATGTAGCTCTAAACGGAATAAATTCCTAGACAGAGTCTCAAATACCATAGTCATCTAAGTTTCAGCATCGATGTCAACTCCATTGGTCTAAGCCTCAATGAGGTAATCCATGACTAACATCATATGCTCTTTTACAAACGTCCCCGGTCTCTGCTTACAGTTGAAGAGTTTTCAAAGCGTCCCTTGCTGCTTTGTTAAGGCTTGGCCTCCAAACATGTCTTTTAGATTATCTAAGATCTACCTAGTAGTCTCATAATCCTCATGTTGAGCATGTAGCATGTTATTCATGCCGGCCATAACATAGCAATGGGCCTAATCATTAGCATCTTTCCAATGATCATATGCTTGGATTTAATCATTGGTGGACCCGTAGGCTCGAGAGGACAAGGTGTTGTCAACATAAATTTTAGTTTATCAAAGGAATGGATGATGTTTAGGTTCTGTTTCCCATCATTATCGTTCTCATCGGTTAATTGGTTTTTGTCAAGTATCGATGGTAAAGCGTTTTTAGACATTTTTATTCTACAAAAAAGAATCATATACCAAACATAAGCAAACATACCATAATAATTTAGTAAGATAACACAATCATGTATAGCATACAAATGTGTTTATGTGTCAAAACCTTGAAAATATCATAACCTTACAGTGCTAATTCCCAACTCAAAATTCAACAAGCTCCAGGGGTATTCTTGCCAAATTCAATTAGCAACACGGATCCCCTAATGAGGACATTGGTAGCACAAGTAAGAGCACGTGGGATGAGACATATTTAGATCTAATTCAAGTTCCTATTGGTCCGGTCACAAGAGCTCATGCAAAGAAGTTCAAAGAAACAGTTATTGGGCTGATTCAAGCAACTTGGGCTCAAGCTATTGCGTGGAGGCCCATTGAGGGAATTGCATGTGACAACCAGACCAACAAATGCGTGATTCAAGTTCTAGAAGGGATCGAGTAATCATGTTTGTAGAATCAACAAATGATTAGCACCATGTGGCTACAAATAATTAAGCTACTTTTCATTTCAGTTACTTTCCCGTTTTGAGGCGATAAGTGGTGGGAAGAATCAGCTATTTACTTATTTATTGCCTAGTTTCCTTTTCTTTTAGAAAATATGCGTTTCTTTTATTTCGTATTATTGTAAGGCTTTTAAGCTATTTAGGGAACTTACCTTATTTGCTTTAGATTGGGCATTATTTTGGCTGGTAATTGATTTGCCCAAAATTTCATGGGCAATTAGGAGCTGAAAATTCGCAAAGGAGAAACCACTATATATTGTAACGAATTTCATTCAATGGACATCAATTTAAACACAATTTGAAGTTTAATTCTCTTTGATTCCTTAATGAACTATTCAAACTTATCAAAAAATTTCGTAGCGTTCATAGACTCATCAATCAGTATGTCCATAGTTGATTGTGGCGTCCTCACATACCAAGGTTCGTGCTTCTTGTTAGGCATCGGGTCACAGTTCCATTTAAAACCGATTAGAAATTTCGACCTTAGAGACCAATTTTTAGTTTGGGTAGTGTCGGTTCTTGGCGGGGTTCATATCATTTAGTATCAGAGGGAGGTTCTAATCAGGTTTTGCTTATTCATTCCCTTAGTTTTATGTTTGTTTCAATTATTTGTGAGTTTTGATTTCCATTATCAAAGTCGGGTTAAAAGAAAAGAAAAAAAGAAAAGAAAAAAAAGGGAAAGAAGAAAACAAGAGGACCAAAAAAAAAAAAAAGAGTCTGGGAACCTTCCTTAAATTTTTTTGTTTGATTTTTGTTATTCATGGTTTAAGGAACCCGAAATTGAATTCCCTACAAAAACCAAAAATTTTTGCTCAAATTTCGTTTCTTTTGGGTGTGATTTCTGAAAGCCCAAATTATCATTGCTTGTTATATTCTTGTATCTAATCTGAGCCTCCTTGGTAATCTATTGGTGAATTGTCAAGGAAATTTTGATATTGATTTGACTAGTTTTATAGGAACTGAGTGAGAATTAGTGAGTGAACAAATGCAAGAGAGGTGAGAGTAATTGAGTGGACAAAAGCCGAAAGTATTAAGTGCAAACATGAATGAAATTGAGTGAACCATTTCACAAGTGAAACACGTAAGGGAGTATGGTAAGGTCCTTTGCATTGTTTCTTACTTTGTTTTGCAGAAAAAAAAAGAGTCAAACAACAGCAAAAACACTATTGAGGGTACCTCTGATGCAACAAATCCAAAACTCCTCATGGAAGCGATGATAGGGGAAATGAGGCAAATGTTGAGAGGAGAGTTAGAACAGCTTCATAAACAGGAGACAAAATAGAGAGCGACTTATTGAGTCATGGGAAGAGATGAAGACCGTGACGAGGAAGCGATTTGTACCAGCTTACTACTACCAGGAATTGTACAACAAACTACAAAATCTTAAGCAAGGCAATCGGAATGTGGAGGAGTACTATAAGGAGACGGAGGTTATGATGATTTGGGCAAATATAGAGGAGGATCGGGAGGCTACAATGGCAAGGTTTTTGGCGGGCTTGAACTAAGAAATTCACAATGCCGTTGAGTTACAACATTATGTAGAGTTGGAGGACATGGTGCACATGGCTATCAAAATTGAGAAACAACTTATGAGGAGGGGCAGTAACACACGTCTAAGCCAAAACCCGAGTAAATCTACTTGGAAAATGAACCAATGGAAGAAGGATGAGAAGCAACCCAACACCAAGCCAAAGACCGAGCAAAAACAAGAGGTGGCCAGCCATGGGAATCAAGGTAAAACTGATTCTTCCACTACTTGGAATCGTGATATTAAATGTTTTAAATGCCAAGGTAGGGGTCACATAGCAAGCCAATGTCCGAACAAACGAGCTATGGTGATGCGGGACAATGGAGAGGTTGAAACCGATGAGGATTCAGACAACTATTCTATGCCTTCATTAGAGGATGCCGATGCTGAGGAGCATGCTGCCCAAGGAGAATTGTTGGTTACAAGGAGTGCTTTAAGTGTGCAAGCCAAAGAAGAAGAAGAAGATGTGCAACGGGAAAACATCTTCCGTTCTAGGTGCCATGTCCAAAACAAGGTATGTGGTGTGATTATTGATGGTGGAAGTTGTACTACCATTGCTAGCACAACCATGGTAGAGAATTTAGGGCTGCCAACAAGTAAGCATCCTCGACCTTATAAATTGCAATGGTTAAATGATAGTGGTGACGTAAAGGTGTATAAGCAAGTGTTAGTTTCTTTTCGCATTGGAAGGTATGAAGATGAAGTTTTGTGTGATGTGGTTCCGATGCAAGCTGGGCATTTGTTATTAGGCAGACCATGGCAATTTGATCGGCGAGTTAAACATGATGGTTTCACCAACAAGTATTCATTTTTTCACAATAAAAAAACGATCACTTTTGTTCCGTTAACACCAAAACAGGTCTATGAAGACCCAAGTGAGCTTACAGAGAGAAAGTGATAAAAGAAAAATGATGAGTGGAGCAAAATCAAGAGTGGGAGTGCAGACAGAGATTTCAGCCAGTGAGAGAAAAAAAGAAGAGATAGCTGAGAAAAAGGAGAGCAAAGAGAGCAAGGGAGAGAAAATTGAGAGGGCTAAAAAAAATTCACAATTAGCCAATGAGAGAAAAGCTGAGAGAAAAGCAAACTTCTATGCAAGAGGCGGTGAGATTAAAAGGGCATTGTTTTCAAATCAGCCAATGATTGTACTTTTGTACAAAGAGGCATTTTTGAACACTAACAAAATTGCCCATGCATTGCCTAGTTCTGTAGTTTCTCTATTGCAGGAATTTGAGGATGTATTTCCGGATGAGATGCCTGATTGATACGAACCACGCTAAGAACAGACGCGACCCTAACCAAAATTGGTCTCCAAGATCAAAATTTCAAATCGATTTTGTATGAAACCGCGACCTGATGCCTAACAAGAAGCACGAACCTTGGTATGTGAGGATGCTACAATCAGTTATGGATGGACTGATTGATAAGTCTTTGAACGCCACGGAATCTTCCGATAAGTTCAAATAGTTTGTTTAGGAACCGAAGAGAATTAAACCTCAAATTGTGTGTAAAAAACTTGTTACCATTGAATGAAATTCGTTACAATATATAGTGGTTTCCCCTTTGCGAATTTTGAGCTCCTAATTGCCCTATTGATTTCGGGCAAATCAATTACTAGCCAAAAAGATGCTCAATCTAAAGCAAATAAAGTAAGTTTCCTAAATGGCTTAAAAGCCTTACAATAATATAAAAGTAAACACATGTTTTGTAAAAGAAAAAGGAAACTAGAGAATAATTAGGCAATTAGCTGATTCTTCTCGCCACTTATCGCCTCAAATTGGGAAAGTAACTGAAATAGAAAGTAGCGAGATTATTTGCAGCCATAGGATTATTTGGTCCCTTCTAGAACTTGAATCACGTATTTGTTGGTCTAGATGTCACATGCAATTCCCTTAATGGGCCTCCATGCGATAGCTCGAGCCCAAGATGCTTGAATCAGCCCAATAAGCATTTCTTTGAATTTCTTTGCACGAGCTCTCGTAACCGGACCAATGGGAACTTGAATTGGATCTAAATATGTCTCATCCCTTGTGCTCTTGCTTGTGCTACCGATGCCCTCATCAC
>CAMOHE010042576.1:10895-38952 GCA_946598075.1 Artocarpus hirsutus
GTTATTTGGGAATTGTACTATGGTGATGATGACTGTATTTTAAATATTTGGTGCTACATTAAAAACTGTGGTTTGTATTTTAAATATTTATTTTTGTTCAAAGACCCATGGGCATTGTTTAATAGACTTAAATGATATTGAATCTAAGTTTATTTTTATTTATTAAATACTGTTAACCCCCATATAGGGGCGTTACATAAAGACTTGAAGATGGATGTTATATGAAGAAGGATACAACTTGAAGACATAAGGATAAAGAATCGATAATATGTTTTGATTGATCTTTTGTAATCTTTATTTTCTTTTCTCTAGTATGGAACCATAATATTATGGTTGTTTATTATTATTTTGCTTGTGGCTTTGCTTATCTGCATTATAATATGATTTGTCATGTATATTAATAGCATGTCATATAGAATAGAGAGTGCCACTAATTAAAAATTATCCATGCATGTTAACATAAAACCTTAATTTTCAAGATATTAAGTGAGACAAGGTTTTCAAAGAGAGGACCTACGGCCTTCATCATTGGTCCATAGGTAGCACATGATGATTTCAACCCCTAGGAAAGAATTTCATCGTATACCGAGTTGAATATCTTAAAGCATAATTTATTTTAGCATGATTTATCATTGTACACCCCTAGGCGATAATTATATATTATGAATAAAATAGTTAAACAATGCTTATATACTCAAGTTAATTTTATTATTAACCTCCTCTAGGAGCATTGTTAATAAAATTAATGGCCAAAGAAAATGATTATTAATATATATTAAATTAGATGGGTCCTTAATGGCATATATTAATTGAAAGGGATTTGTGTTCTTAATTGAATTTGGTAAGTCTCCCCTAGACAGCTTGTTGAATTCTGAGTTAAGAATTATCATTGTAAGGATGTGAATTTTTCAAAGTTTTGATACATAAACACAATTGTATGCTTACTTGATTGTGTTATCTTACTAAATTGTTATGGAATGTTTGCTTATATTTGGTATATGAATCTTTATTGTAGATTAAGGGTCCATTTGGTTTGTGTATCTTTTAGACTCAATGGACTCAAATTTAGATTCGAGTATCAAGAATCCTTTGGATACGTGTTTGTTTCCCCCAAAATCTGAATCAAATGAGTATGAATCTAATTTTTTTGAGTTCTAACCTCTCCCTAACTTTTGATACTCGGATATCTTTGCTACAGTAAAAGCTGAAATTCTCTCTCCTATATTTGAGGAAAAAAATCATAACTTCTTCATTTGATATCAAAATGAGATGATTCTTTTTTCATTGTGTCCTTAGTGAAGAGAGGAATAAATTAAGATCTATATTGCATATTTTTTAGGATCATTAGCATTAAGATTTTTTTAGATTTGTTAATAAATCAAAAAACTTTTTTCACTACCTCTCCAAACACAAATTTTAATTTTATTCCATACTAAGATTAAAACTTAAATGCACATCCAAACGTTAATTCGGATGACAATTCAAATCACTAACTCAAATTCTAATCACTAATTCAAATTCATTCACCAAACGGACCCTAAAATGTTTAAAAATATTTTATCTTCGATACTTAATAAAAACCAATTAACTTGCGAGAATTACAATGATTGGATAAGGAACCTAAAATGTCGTCTTATCCTTTGAAAAATTAAAATTTGTGCTGATAACACCGTGTCCTCTCGAACCTACCAGGGAATCCATTAGTGAGCAAATCCAAGCGTATGATCGCTGGAAAGATGCTAATAATCAGGCTCGTTGTTATAATATGGCTAGCATGAATAACATGCTGCAGGCTTAACATGAAGATTATGAGACTTACAAAGCAGGTCATGGATAATCTTGAAGATATGTTTGGAGGCCAAGCTATAACAAAACAGCAAGGGGCTCTTCGAAAACTTTTGAACTGCAAACAAAAATCGAGGACTCTTGTGAAGGAGCATATGATGTTGGTCATGGGTTTCCTTGTTGAGGTTCAAGCCCATAGAGCTAATATCGATGCCGAGTCACAGATGACTATGTTTTTTAGACTCTGTCAAAAGAGTTCATCCTATTTAGAGCTTCACACAATTTGAGCAATAGACAAGATGTGACCTTAACATAGTTGATGAAGCAGTTACAAAAGTTTGAAAATCTAATCAAGAAAACTCTTGTTGATGGCGAGGCCAACTTGACAGCTACATCCGATTCCAATGCATCAATGTTTGATTGATGTGGTTAATGTTTGATTTGATTTTTCCGCATATGTCCAAAATGGCGACACCATTGCAGTACGACAAGTGGGGTCAACTCCAATAGTCTCTATCACCTTTGCAATCATTCTGCGTGAAAATGACCAGCAGATATTGTAAGGAATAGCCAAATGACCATCTAACCACGTGTCACTTTCCTTGGAAAAGTAGCTCCCAAAATGAAGGGGAAATTTATGTGTGGCAGGTTCATGTTTACTCAATTCTCATCGTTATGGGACACAAATTTAGACCGTCGGATCAAATTTAATAGTTGATGATGGGAAACAACGTAATGTCAATGTCATGTTTTGTTATTTGTGGTGAGAGCTCACTCAGCATAGATGCATCAAATGAAGAGCTCACGGCGCAAGAATGGTTGAGAAGTGCCGGGAAAGTGTCAAATTTTCCACCAACTAAAGATATCATCTTCCTCTTATCTCAAGGACAGTGGGGCTGCTTAAAAACAGCACTCTTTGCTTTAACATTATAGAGTTAAAATCTCAAGTTAAATTTTTAAAATGTACATTATATACTAAGCTAATAAGATGTTTCACATAATGGTGAGAATCGTTAGTTAGAATTGTTTTTACAATAGCATGTAACAACTTTACATTGTAGCGATTTTTTTTATTGTTATTGTATCATATGAGGTCTTTATACTGTTTATAACTGAGAAAGTGGTGTAGACCACTGATGTCAAATACAACTTAAGACCTATTGTTTTACAAGTAGTAACGTTTTTTTTGTTTCTATAGATGAAAAGGATTTTATGCTGAAAAAGATCCAAGACATGCGTGCCCCAAATCATGTGCGAATGTCTAGTTTCCATTCTCGCCCTCTGTCAAAACGTGTCCCCACTTTTTTCTTGGCCCTGGGTCCCACTGGTGTCAAAATTATAAAGGGTAATAGCTCTAATTGTGTTCAGTGCTACAAGTATATAAGCCCATTTTGCTACACTCGTTTGGATAAAAGACTTGCCTGTGCCAACATTATTGGTGCTCCTTAGCACCTCTCTTCTAACATTTTTCTTTGTTAAAAGTGAATAAATGAAGTCAAATGATATCGAAGAAAATCATACTCATTTATTATAAGCAAAAGACAAGGAATATAGCCGTGCGGAATGCACAAATTATTCAAGTAAAGGAAAAGATAGAAACAGATAAAAAAAAGTCTTGATTAACAAACGCTCAACTTTTAGGAAGAAAAATAGCCTCTGATGTCACGTTATCATGATTGGTTTCACTGAGGATTTGGTGGGCGACTGTTGGCAGCGGAGACCCTTGAGCCCCATTCAAGAAGCTCTTTGCTTGTATCATCCTTGTGAACAATCACCTCAATGAAGCACAGAGAGTCCTTCTTGTCCCCAGTTGCTGTCTCAATTGCCTCAATCATCTCCTCTTCACATAGGACCTGCAAAGAAAGTTTGCAACAATTTGTTAGTTAAAAATCAAGCATTACCTTTTTAAGAGTATCAATATTGACAGAAAAATGATGCTCACCTTGGCAGTCCAGCACTTGCCTTCGCCATTATGAATGGCATCGACCAAGGCGGTGTAGTTCCAGTTCTTGATCACGTTGTAAGGTCCTTCATGGATCTCTACTTCGGTGGTGTATCCACCATTGTTTATAAGGAAAATGATGGTCCTCTGCTCGTTTCGCAGCATTGTTGACACATCTTGAGCAGTTACCTATGAGGCAATTGATAATAAAGACTTTTTGACCACAAAAAGAAGGTAACCAAAAGTATGTAGTTGTGGTTGTGGTAAAAATCTTTATTAAAAATGAAAAGAAAGGAAAAAGAAAGGGAAGATTTTAAGTAGAATGTTCTGCAATTTAAAGCTCTAGGACAATAATGCTATGCAGCAGAAAGTCACAACCACTGGTGATTAAGCGTTTGCAATTTCATATCAATAAACACACATTGTAACAAGTTTTTGTACATCGAAAAACATAGTTCCTATTGATGTAGCTAACTTCGAAAGATTTCAAGAGAAAATTAATCAATGAATACCTGGAAGCTTCCATCACCAATGCAAGCAATCACTCGTTTCTCAGGAACAGCTTGCGCATACCCCAGAGTAGCTCCAACTGACCAACCAATTGATCCATATTGCATCTGGAACTCATACCTTAAAACCCCATTTTCAAAGTTCTAGTCAGAACATACATTCCCATACCCAAAACTTAGCAAGAAATAAGAATCCTTCTTATTTTACTTACCCGCAACCCTGTGGCAACTTAAGCTTCTGGCAGTTAAACCACGAGTCCCCGGCCTCGGCAATCACAGTAGTCTCACTTGACAGCAGTTTCTGAATATGTTGAAACAGAACATTAACTCTCAAAGGCTCCTTAGGCTGCCTTTGAGGAGGGCGTCCTTCCGGAACAAAGATCCTGTGGTAGTTTTCATAGGCAGTAGTGTTACGCTTTAGCCTCTTCACAAGTGCTCTGAGGAAATCTTTCATCAAAACACAGCCAAAAGCAGGGCCATTAGCAATTGTCACCCGATCGGGCTGCAAAATAATCGCCTTCTCCTTCTTCAGAAGAAGGGAGTACCCAACAGAACTCAGGTCATTGAAGATAGGCCCCGCAAAGAGGTAAGCATCAGCAGACTCCACAATTTCGGCACAGAAGGCAGTGCTGCAAGCGCCCCAATAAGTTCCAACGAAATGTGGGTGGTGTTCAGGGACAAGCCCTTTGGCTGATGGCATCACAGCAAGAGCATAACCGCAAGCGTCAGCGAGTTCCACAAACGCGTCGGACGCGTGAGCAACTCGCAGCTTAGGACCACCCACCAGAACAGGCTTGACAGCCTTGTTCAAGAACTCTGCTGCGGCCTCAACTGCAGCCTCTAATCCCAACTGATTACTCAATCTGCATCAAAGAGTCATGAAAAAAAAATAATTATCAGTTAAAGCTACAAATCTTAGCTCAATTTGAAATAATATTTTCTCAATAAATCTTGTTGAGAGAGCTATAGATTTTACTTGGGAGACAGCGAAAAGGGGACAGGCTTGCGACTGAAAGTAGGATGAGAAATTCCATGCAAATTACAGCTTATACTGATATAAACAGGTTTGCTTTCCTTCAAAGCAGTGGAAATGGCGGTGTCGATTTGCTCGTGTGCATCTTCTAGGTTATTCACAACCGCCTAATAAATAGCACCAAAGTTCAACATAACAAGAAATCAGCAAACTTCACAAAAAACTTCAAAACAAAGAATGAATGAATAAAGGAATGAAAAAACAAGGATAGCACTATAAAAAATGTACATCATTTTCATCTTTTCTCCTCAAAAATAACTTGCTGTTTGGTTGAGTGGTGGGAACCACAGTTTTCACCACAAACTCAGCTATGAACAGTGTAAAACTCTCACATGCTATAGTAACAATAAAAAAAATTATTACAGTGTAAAGCTCTTACATGCTACAGTAAAAGCGATTCTAAGCAACGGTTTCCACCGTCCTTCCAAACACTTTATCAGAGAAGCAAAACGCAGAAAGCGTAAACAAAAACACGTCCCAGCACTTTCTATTTAAAGCTAGAAAATGAAAAGGCAAATGTCATTCATGCTAATGATGTCTATGATATGAATTATATGCCAACTACAAGATCCACACAAAACTTGTACACGAATTATTTAAAAAAAAAAAAAATACTTCATGGTTGACTCAAGACTCAAGTGCACAAACTTATACGATTATCAGAACAAAAAAACTAAAAGAATCCAAATTGGAAAATTTACAAACCTGATAACAAGTGACGGTTTGAAAGCACCTAAACTCCTGGCTGAAATCAGGCAGCCCAATAGTGTGGTGAAGAACTCTGTTGGTTCCATAGTCATTGGAGTTAGGTCCTCCCACAACGCAGATCAGAGGCAAGTTCTCGCTGTAAGCCCCGGCGATGGCGTTGAGCACGCTTAGACCGCCGACGGTGAAAGTCACGACGCACGCTCCGACGCCACGTGCCCGCGCGTAGCCATCGGCGGCGTAGCCGGCGTTGAGTTCGTTGCAGCAGCCAATGTTGTTGAGTCCGGGCTCGGCGATTAGGTGGTCGAGGAGGGTGAGGTTGAAGTCGCCGGGGACGGTGAAGACGTCGGTCACGCCGACCAGGACGAGCCGACTTGCCAGGTGGCGGCCGAGAGTGGCCTCCGACGAGGTGAAGAGGGTGGAGGGAATAGAGGAGGAGGAGTCTTGGATGGTGCAAACGGCGACGTTTGCTAGGCAACCAATGTCGTTCCTCGCAGGCTTGCATGCGTCCATCGCTCCTATCTTGGTGTCCATGGATAGTTGAACGTTGAAGCGTGTGTGTGTGCCTGTAGCTTTTTTTTTTTTTTTTGGTGAAATGGGTTGAAAGGATTTTTTTCGTTTTCCTTATAGATGTGATCACGAGACTGTTTGTGTTGTGGGAAAAATGTGCAGAGAAAGAGGGAAAAAAAAAGTGTGTATGGTTGTGGGATTGTTTTGATAGTTGTGAGTGTGATGATGAAATTATAGTTTTGGGTGCGGGGAGTTTTATAGGGTGGAAAAGTGTGGAAGATGCCGGGGTGGTTTTTGTAAAAAGAGAGGCTTGGAGAAGAAGCGGTTGGCGTCTGTGGATTTTCGTACTGGTTTTTGTGTTATTGGGGAGTAATGTTTTAATATTATACAAGTCTTGCGAATCGAGGATGTGATTCAACAGGAAAGAATTAAAACAAAACTGGTGTTAAATTAATTGCGGGTTATTGTACGAGGAGGACCACACGTACCCAGAAGACTACTACTAAAATGCTGGAAAGTTCGTAGAATGTAATCAACACGGCGAGAGACCAAGGCTGGCTCAGTTGGCAAGAGCCCAGCCACCTGATACAATGGTCTTGGTCGCCCGTTTGAGTCTGGAAGGGGTGAAAATGAAACCCTATAATCCCCTAAAAAGAAGGATCAGGAAAAAAAAAAATATATATATATATAAATATATATATATAGACGGTGTTTTTTTGACATATTATAATCTGGACTACTTTTTCAGTTATAAATAATGTGAAGCTCTCACATGCTACAACAATAAAAAAAATCGCTATAATGTAAAGCTCTCACATGTTATAGTAAAAACAGTTCTAATCATCTTGTCAAATACCTTAATATGACAAGTCATGCAATAAAATGAACCATAAAATTTTTGCATCTCTTTTTTTACACATTTTTGGCGTTCGAAAACACTTGCTTTGCTTGATCCTCGATAATTTTGCACTAAAGAGTAATATTCAGATCTTGGTTTGAACCTTTCACTTCAAGTGTAGCCAAAAAAAAGGACATTTCTTTGACTGTGATGTCACTTTTTTTAATAAAACTGTAATGTCACTTTTGGCCACCAAAAAAAAAAAATCTCAAGTTACGTACACAATACTGCATGTGCATACGCTGGCCATAATATTGCATATTGCAGTATATTTACAAAACATTATTTTTTTCGCCTAGGAGAAAACCAAATTTTGGTTTTATTTTATAAAACTTTCCAGTTTTTGTTTTTTGATGTTTTGTTTTGTTTTGTTTTTTTTGGTGAATTGTGACACTTGCTAGTTATCTAAGATAGAACAATGGGTTTGTTGAAATTTAATCTTCTTTCGCGCGCGTGTGTGTGTGTATGAACCTTAGTTAAATGAGAGTGAACCAACTAGATGTGAATTGTTGTCACTTTTTTTTCTTCATTTTTTTTGGACAAAAGGGATTTTTAAGCTTGCTCTTATTAGCATTGAGCTTTGCTAAATGGCAACATGTGATCTTTTTTTAGGATAATTAAAAAGGTTCATGACCATATTAGTATATTAAACATCCATGATTAATATATGTAGAGTTGGTCTCCTTCAAAAAAAAAAAATGTAAAAGTCCCAATAAAAGATGACAAAATAAAAATAAAATATGTGATATGAGAAACATGTCAGTTTCATCACAACATAAAATTTTCCTCACCGTTATTGTACATCAGCCACTTCGGTCTTTGTTATCCCCTCCATAAACAAATTAAAAAGAAAGGGGAAAAAACCCTTGAGCTTTGCCCAACCAGTAAGGTTAATTTTTTTAGTCATTTGATTAAATGTTAACAGCCTAAGTTATGAGCAACCATAGTTTAACGCCCCTAAGTGGGGTTATTAGTATTTAGTAAATATAAATAAATTTTACAATATCATTTCAAAACTTTTAAACAGTCTTCATGGGTTTTTAAAATAGAACAGAACAAGAATATATTTAAAATTTCAATCCACAATTTAGTGTAACACCAAATTAAAAATACAATCATCATCATTATTGTACCCACTCATTAGATAATTTAACATAGTCAACACTACAGTTTAAGAGTTTTACATGATCAAGAAGAATATATATAAAACTAAAAGAAACTCCAACATGTCATAGGCAACGTTATCGTCTTCTCCTCGTCGGATTGATTATACTAAACTCCACCTAAGAGGTTAAATAATAGGGGATGAGCATCGACATATACAGTAGGAAAACCGTTACCCACCTTAGGTTTTATCATTTATCGTATTAACACTTGCATAGTTAGTTTATTATCTAACGATATTATTTATTTTATAACAATCCTATTATATTCATATCTTTTGGATTTCGTATAATAAATCTTACCATGTTTCTATAACATATAATATAATTCATAATTAAATAATGTTTTTCAGTATCTACAACGAATTTAAGAATCACGTCTCTCTACTCAATGTAACCCTAAAGGGTGCGCTTGACAACTCAAAAGCTAATGATCCAATAGTTGTCAGGTGAGGAGACATCCAGTGCTGGATCTCTACCAAGATGTTTCCTGCACAATATATTCTGGGACTTTAGACCCAAGAGAGCACCAACACCTCTCCTATTTACCTTTTAGGGTATACATGCCTAAGAATATAACCGTTTGTTGAGACTGTAAAAGTGCACATTTTTTAAGAATAAAATCATTTATTTATGTTTTTATTTCTCATTAAATTCTCTAATTAATAGTATTTTTCTGCTAATACTTATTTTTGTGTCTTAGTATGTAAATGTATTTGAAAATATATTTTTAATATGTTTTCAAATTTAATAATATTTTTTATAATCTTTATAAATATGTGTTTAGTTGAAAATAGTCACAATCGTAGAAATAATATAATGTGATATTATTTTGAGTCTTAAAGTATTTGTAAATAAGTTTTAAGTTTGTAAATATGTTCTATTATATTTTTAGTAATTTTTTAAAATATTTTCAAGTCTTAAAAATTAAATCTGTATAAAACCAAAAGAGACTAAAAATTTTAGAAGTTTATAATTATTTTTGTGTGTTTAATTATTAATTATTGTAAATATTTTGTTTACAAAAAAAAAATTAATTTTATTGTCTCTGAATTTTATATTTAAAATCTAGAGAAAAAAACAAACCAAAGTGGTGCAAAAAGGGCAAAACGGATTTAAAATACACAAGAAATCAAAAGAAATGCAAAAATAAAAGAAGAAGCCATGTGGCAGCCTCTGGAATGTCCGATCGTGCCGCCTAGACAATCTCATCCGCACGCGTGTGCGACGCCAATCAGACTCGAAATTCGGTGCGCCGGTCTGCATTTACGTACGCGTCAGGATCCGTTAGATCGTCATACTGAGACTCATCCAACAGCCACAATCAGTCCTGGCGGTCCCGTGCAGCTTTTCTCGATCACAGCGGTGCTTCTAGTCGGGGAACAGAATCCGAAGGCCTAATTCTTCAGTCCCATACGCGCGTGACGTTGGATCCCAAACCCTGACAGGCACACTAAAGGAAGCTGAATCAGGGGGAAAGAAGAAGAAGGAAAAAAAAAAAATCAATCAACATTCAGTTAGGTTGGGCGGCAATCCGAGAAAAAAAAAGAAAAGAAAAAATAAATAAATAATAAAAAAATCAATTAATCAGCTCACGCTGATCCTCAAAATTTGAGGGGCTGATTAAACAAATTAAAAAATAAATAAAATAAAAATAATTAATAAAATATTAATAAAAAAAATTAATAAACAATACTTTCCTACCTATATATATGTACAGCCCCATCCCTGCAGATTTCTCACGCCCCCTCGAGGCCTTTTGGCCTATATTTTAAGGGTATTTGACTAAGAGTGATGTGAACTTCAAACTTAGTTATAAACAGTATAAATTTTTCACATGCTTCAGTAAAAAAAAAAAGTTACTACAATGTCAAACTCTCACGTGTTACAGTAAAAACGGTTCCCATCAATATTTCCCACTACTAGCCAAAAACCCTATTTATCTGCTATGTCTAACTTAGCGGTCTTTCCTTAAGAAGGAGATGCTACTAGAACATTCTTTTGACCTTATTAAAAATAATAAAATAATATCTAAATTAGTGTAGAGAGTCTGGTGATGCATAGTACTTTAGTACGTATTTTATCTTTATATCTGTGTTATGATGCTTATCCTTTCATGGAATAAATTATATTTTTCAAGTTTTTAATAATTATTATTAATGTTGTTATGCTGCTTAATTCTAACATGAATTCAGTCATGGTTTCTTTATATAATTTAGTTGTGTTGCGTAATTAATAATAATACTGTAATTTAAAAATAATAAAATAATATCTAAATTAGTGTAGAGAGTCTGGTGATGCATAGTATTCTAGTATGTATTTTATCTTTATATCTGTGTTATGATGCTTATGCTTTCATGGAATAAATTATATTTTCAAGTTTTTAATAATTATTGTTAATGTTGTTGCGTAATTAATAATAATACATTATTATTTTATCTAAATTAGTGTTGCGTAATAATAATACATTATTATTGTTAATGTTGTTGCGTAATTATTATTTCATGGAATAAATTATATTTTCAAGTTGTTAATAATTATTTTATCTTTATATCTTTATATAATTTAGTTGTGTTGCGTAATTAATAATAATACTATAATTTAAAAATAATAAAATAATATCTAAATTAGTGTAGAGAGTCTGGTGATGCATAGTATTTTAGTATGTATTTTATCTTTATATCTGTGTTATGATGCTTATGCTTTCATGGAATAAATTATATTTTCAAGTTTTTAATAATTATTGTTAATGTTGTTATGCTGCTCAATTCTAGTATAAATTCAGTCATGTTTTCTTTATGTAATTTAATTGTATTGCATAATTAATATTAATAATACTGAAATTATGCTTGTTTATTCAGTTGAGTTTTTGTTGCATTACATACATGGACTGACACAGCAAATACTTGGTAGTTCTTAATTTATTGTCAATAGATAATAGCATAATGTATTCTTAAACCATTTAATAAGACGAGATGCTGCTAGAATTAACGCAAGAAGTTATTCCATTTAAATATATTAAATTTGTTATTATCTTTTTTGTTTTAAAATTATTTCAATTATAATCGTAATGACAACGATTATAATTTTGATAATTAGTGCATCAAATCATTAGTAAGAGATGATTAGTTTGTTGCTTTTTATAATAAGACCCTTGTTGCATTATGGTTTACTATATTGTCGCTTTAGATTGACTTACAAAAACAGTAAAAGTGCTTGCAATTAACAAGAAAAGATATAATAAATCAAATGTTTTAAATAAATGTTTCTTTAGAGCTAAAATTTCATATCGGTTACAAAATATACAAGGAATTCTTAAAGCTTCACAATTTTAATTTTATGCTTTAAATTTTAAATTAAAAAAATCATAAAAATATTTCTTTTATTTTAAACTTTGTTTTGAAATACCGCTTGCTTTTTTGAACCTTTATTTTTATCAATCTCCTAACTTACAAGTTTTCACTTCCCTGTGGATAAAACAAACGTTCTATACTACAAATGTCCATCATTTAAGAAAAACATTTTGGGCGATGCTCCACTGCCGCCCACTTCACGTCTCACCGTCCTCTTATATCTTTACTGATATGTATAGAGCCTATATTATCTAACCATATTTCTCAAAATTATTTTAAAACATGTTAAATCACTTGACCTTGTTGTACACCATAGGACGAGTTCACAATATTATGTCTTAAGTGATATTCATATAATAATATTAACAAAATAATATATAATTTATCTTGTAAAATAGAGAACCAATTTTATTTAAACAAAACTTCACAAAAGTTGAGTAATTGTAATGCCCCTAAGTGGAGTTAACAATTTTAAATAAATTAAATAAAGATAAAAAATTTAAAATAAAAACATCAAAAGAAATTTGCTCGAGACTTTAATGAAAGGTCTCAAATTCAAAATAAAAAAAAAAACATAAACAACAAATAAACCACAGTTTAATGTAGCACCTTAAATTTTAATAATATAAAACTATCATCATCATTATTTCAACCCTCAACACATCTTAATATAATCATAGAAAGTAACAAACGATGCTTATATTATTATGAAGGACATTCTTTCATAAATGAACCAATTCTAATGTAATACAGCTACATAGCTTCCTCAACTATATCTCTTATCACCACCTCACACATTGTGAGTCCGAAAAAGATAAAAATATAGGGGAATGAGCGACGGCATGCTCAGTAGGAAAACTGTTACTCACCTTTACGTTTTATTCATTCGACATTAAACCTGCATGTTTAGTTAGTTTTCATCATTATCTAAATTATGAGATTTATTATGATCATATTCCGTGGATATCATAGTTAATCATTACCAAGTTTCATACATATACATATATACAATTATTACAATTCATCATTATTCCTAGGTATCCACATTCAATAGAATATCACTCAACTCATCGAAACCTAAGTGGGCACGCTGGACCACCCTCTAAACATTCCAAGAGTATTCCGGTGAAGGGACATTAAGCCTCGAGTCCTTACTAAATCAATTCTTGTACAGTAAGTTTTGGGACTTTTGACCCAAGGGAGCGTCATCACCCCCTATTTTAGCTTTTAGGGTATTCGTACTCAAGGACGTAACGGCTGCCCTCTTCACGTATCACCATTCTTTTATATTCAGTCGTTATTTATCGAGTCAATTTTCCTAACCATGCTTCTCAATTTACAACAACATGTGTCAAATCATTATGTTCCTCGCTGTACAATATGGGACGAGTTCCACATCATCATATTATAGATATAATCATATACATTCAAAATATCATATGCATATCTTGCAACATAAAACAACCAAATTTTAATTTACCAAAACCTCATAAAAGATGAATAATAGAATCCTTACCTCTTTGCAAAGTATCCACCAATAATTTTCAGCTTACATAATTCACCATGTAAGCTCCAAATACGCCGTTATCCTAGACATATACAATAATCACATTTATGTTTCCCAAAGTTTGGATTCAAATACATAAGTTTTAGATCATTTACTAGCCTCAAAAAGTTAAAAATAGTCAAGTTTAAACTGTCACGTCGGCTTGTTGATCAACTGTTTCCGGCCTACCGAACAAAAATGCTATTTTTGGACTCTCTATAGGCCTATCGGTTACTGTTCATTGACCTGCCGGTTACTATTTATCGATTACTATTCATCAACATGTCGATATTGTTCATTGGCCTGCCGCCAAAAACCCATAAAAATAGAGTTTCCTCCATTTTTAAGTTTCAAAACTCAATCCAATTCTTTTTAACAATTTTTAAGTTCTAGAAAATGCATAAAAACTGTGGATTAACACATTTAAACACATATAGATTATTCCTTTCAAAATTTTCATGCTCAATAAACAAATTTAAACTCAAAAATCAAAACTTTTTAAAACTAGCTCTAAAACTCATTTTAAGCCAAGATCTATAGAAATCAAGCTTTAAGAACGTTGTATAATTACCTACAAACATCAAGAAAATGTTTTTTTTTTTTTTCACAATTCTCATGCCAAAATACAACTTAAAATCAAGGTTGAAGTTTTAAAACCTAACTTTAAACTTAGCTTAAAAGTCTTGGAAATTCTTGGGCCTCTTCAAACTTTAAAATTTGTGAAGAATCATTTGTAGGATTTTTAAAACAAGTCTTGAACTTTTCTTTGCTTCTTTCTCTGATTTTTATGGTTGCCTTAGAGAGAGTTTTTGCTCTGTGTTTCATGCCAAAATGAAAGAGGAAGGAGAAGATAGAAGTAAGAAGAAGAAACGTGAGAGAACAAAATTGAGAGGCTGAAAAGAAAACAAATCATTGAAGGGAGAAAACATGGTAGTTACGGGTAGGTAGCATTTTGGAGGTAGATATGGGTAGATGGCATTTTGGAAGTAGAGAGGGTAGGTATACCATAGTGTCCTTCAAAGACTTTAGAACATATAATGCTAAATGGTATTTTCGTAATTAATTAGAAGTTCTAAGGACATTTTGGTCAATATACTAAAAAGGTATAGGAAATTTTAGAAAATTCAAAAAAATAGAAATAAATATTATGAAATAGATTTTAAATGAAACAAAATTTTAATTGGTACACTAATAATTAATTTAATTACCATAATACTCATTAAGAAAATAACGGCTGTCACTGTAGAATCTCTACTCTTTGGCGAATAATCTACTAATAACTTCTAACTCACAACACTAGCTCCCCACGTAAGCTCCAATCACTTTCTTAACCTTAAGACGCATAAAGATTATAAATTTAACTTGAATATTAACTTCATAATTAGGTCAATTTATTTTATTAGTATGCACTGTAATTAATATGCTCTAAATATGTATACAAATATTAATACATAACTTAATTGTAACAAAAATTAAAATTGAACTATACTCGGTCCAAAGTGTTTTGAAACTAATTAAAAAAAATAAATAAATTTGAAATTTAAAATATTTCAAAATAAATAATTAAAATAAGAAGTTTTGTATTTAGGTTGACCTCGGTCTAGTTAAAAAATATATATAACAGATGCTATAAATTTGATACAAAATAAGATACAGTCCAGCTGTTGAATGTAAGGTAAGGTTATACGAGGTTGCAGGCTTAAATTTTTCACCTGGAAATTTCCAAAGAGAACCGAAAATTCTATACCTTTTACTCAAATTCTTAGTTTCCTAAAGCTTTCGAAGCATAAAAATGATGCATAAACAAATCTATAATCATCATAAACTAATTTCTAACAATTTCCATACTCAAATTATAATTTAGATCAAAGTTTGAGTTCTGAAAATCTAACCACAAAACTAACTCAAAAACGTCACTTGATCTTGAAAATCCCCAAGCTTTCTTGATCTATATAAGTTGTGGGAGGTTGTTTTTGTGACTTTTGGTGGAAAAATAGTGAAGTATTGCTATCGGTTTCTTTGGTTTTTCCCTGGTTATGCTACTGTAGAAGGGAGAATGAAGAAATAGAGAAAATAAGGAAAAAAAGAAAAAAGGAGAAAGTAAAGAGGAGAAAAAAAAAAGAAGGAAAAACCAAAAATTAAAAAAATTTTCAACATCCCGTTGAATATAGGATGTTGTCTAGGTATGATAGGAAAACAACAAAAGAGGAGGTGGAAATGAGTCTCTATCGGAGACTTTGATACATATAATGCCAAATAACATTTTTGTAACTAAATAAAAGTTCCAAGGGCATTTTAGTGATTTTGAAAAATGGGTGTAGAAAAATTTAGAAAAATTAAAAAAAATAGGCGCAAGAAAATTTTACAAATTTAAATTGGCACACTAATAATTAAATGCAACAAAATTATACCCATTAAAAGTAGTAGGTATCACAATTCTACCATTCTTAAAATAAATTCCGTCCTCAAAATTTACGTATGATTGGAGATGACACTAAAACAAGTAAGGTTACTTCTCTCTCATTTCTGATTCAAGCTCCCAAGTGGCTTCCTCAACATCATGATGTTGATGCATCACTTTTACTAGAGGAATTTCACGACGATGCAAAATCTTTACTTCACAACCTGATATCTAAATCAAAACTTCCTCATAAGCCCTATCTCCTTGGATTGGAACATCTTTCCACATGATGATATATAACAGATCTAGCTCGTATTTCCTCAGCATCGACACGTTAAATACATTGTGCACATGGGACTATTGAGGTGGTAGGTCTAGACGATGAGCAAGTGGTCCAATTCGTTCTATGATCTCAAATGATCCCGTATACCTTGATACTAACTTTCCTTGAACACCAAAATGAGATACACCATGCTTTGGCTTTACTTTTAAAAATACATATTCCTTAACCACGAACTCTAACGGTGGCCTACTCTTATCCGCATAACTCTTTTGTTGGCTTTGAGCAGTCTTAAGGTGATCATGAATGAAGTTTATCTGTAGTTTCCTTCATGAACTGTGGCCCAAGTTTAATGTACTCTTCCTTTTTAGCCTAACATAAAAAGAAATCTACAAAGCCTAGCCATATAGAACCTCATATGGAGCCATCCCAATACTTGTCTAATAGCTGTTATTGCAAGCAAACTCAACATATGGTAATTACGCGATCCAATTAGTTCCAAAATCAAACACAAAAGCATGAAGCATATTTTCAAGAATTTGAATGACACGCTCAGATTGTCTATTTATCTAAGGACGAAAAGCAGTACTAAAATTTAGTTGAGTTCCCAAGTCTGTTTATAATCCTCTCCAAAACTTAGATATGAAACATGTATCCTGATTAGAGACTATTGACATTGGTACACCATGCAATATTATTATGTTCTCCATGTACAACTGACATAGATTGGAGACATTATAATTTGTTCTGATTGGAATGAATTGGGTTGTTTTTGTCAGACGTTCCAAATTACCCAAAAGGCATCATGTACCAACTGATTTCTTGGAAATCCTATGACGAAATCCATCATTGCATGGTCTCATTTCCATTCTGGAATAGATAAAGGTTTTTGATGTTTGGCTTTGACCTGTTGACATGTCATATACTTAGATACAAAAGTTGCTACATCATACTTCATTCCAAGCCATCAATATTGTCGCTTTAAGTCCATATACATCTTAGAGCTTCTAGGATGAATAGCAAATTTAGAGCGCCGCGCTTCATCCAACACTGCAAATGAGGATCTTTTAGCACAACTAATCTCCCTTTGAAAAACAAAAATGCTTTTGGTCCTATCTACCATCTATTTAATGGTTCACAATTCTATAACTATTCCCATATTGTAAGTAGTCATTCACGTAGGAAAACGAGTATACAGTAGAATTTTAAAAATTTTAAATCAAAGTATTTTCTAAAATACAAGTTTGACATACTAGATACATAAATTAATGACGGATATTACTAACCTCCTTTGTATACCAAACTGGGCTTGAATTCATGTAGGGAAGTAAGTTCCAAAAGAGCCTCTACCAATTGCTATCTATGATCGGAATGTAGGTGATCGCATGTTGTATAGCTTTTTCTCCAATGACTTTCCTTCCAACTACTAGAGAAAACCAAAAGCTAAGGTTCTTGATGTTGAACAATAGATCTTTAGGAGTTTCAGAGTTTCTCACATTAGAATACTCACTCTTTGCTTCTCAAATGAACTGAATAATAAAGAAAACTCACCCCTTATTTATAGTGGTCAAATTTAGGGTTAAACGTTGTAAGATTAGGCCTCAAAATTTGAGTTTGGATCAACTTCTGATGAAAAATGCATAAAAAACGTGTATATAGATTATCGCACGATTGACAAGCTGATCTGGGACATTGGCTTGTCGAATTTACTCTATCGGCTAGCCGAAGTTTTCCACCAGCCTGCCCATGTGTCAGTTCCTTTTATATGTTTATTTTTTTTTTTTATCTTTCATCCATTTTAGGTCCCTTTTTGTCCATTTTCACACCGTTTTTCTTCGTTTTTCTTGTAGATTTCGTATTTAAAATAAAATAAACAAACTAAAATTAATTATTTTATAAACATAATTTTTACAATAATTTTAAAATTACTTAGTTTATGGTAAAACAGACAAAATACACTAAAAATAAATAAAAACTTCTAAAATTAACAAACTTTAATAGATATATTATTTAAGACTTGAGAATATTTTTGTAAAGTACTAGAAATATTACAAAACATACTTACATACTAAAAACTTATTTACAAACACTTTAAGAGTTAAAATAAAATCACACAATATTATTTTTATGGTTTTGATTATTTTACAAACTAATTAATTATTTAACACATATATATGATTCAAAAAATTACTAAAAATATTATTTAACATAAAAAACACTAAAAACATATTTTTAAGCATATTTTCATACAAACACACTAAAATTCTAATTAACACACATATGCTGTAATAATTGTGAATGCAAAATGATTGATTTAGTTATTAAGAAATGTGCATTTTTATCGTCTCATCACAAAAAAGAGAGCAATACATATTTGGTTCTCATTCAACATTTGAAATTATTAAATAAGCACAATCATTACTTTAGAAGTATACAATATTCATGAAAATTTCTTTAGGAAAATTTCTTTATATGGAGGAGAAATTATAGATAAGCATTATTTTTAGCAAATCGCAATATCTAGGTCCAAATAAAACTTCTTCTTTTGATCTGACTTCTCAATTTTCTATTCAATCTCTTTTAGGTGTTTTTAGAACTGATAACAAAGCCAAAATATTTGAGCACTTTCTTTATCATAAATAAAGAAATAAATTAATTTGCTAGCACTTTCATTCTTTACATTAAAAAAATAAAATGGTGCCATCTTTATCTAGACTGCTTCCATTTACACGAAGTTTTTTGTGACCATAATAGTAAAGTATACAATTTCAAACTATATCTTTTAGACCTTATAGCTCTCTTTTGGATTTTTTCTTTTACATAAATATCAATATAATGTTGCAACATTTTTTTTAAATGCATAAGTATCAAAACATTATTATTTATCCTTTGTATATGAGCATTTTGCTTGTACAAGTTTCTCCACAAAAAAACTTAGCAACTCATAGTTTATACCGTAAACTTGTACATTCTTTTATGCACTATTTTATAAGAGTATTTACTTGTACCCCACATGTTTTATACATTTTTATTGGGATTGGTTCTTTTATAGCTTAATGTTAGTTCTATTTAGACATTATGAGATTTAAAGTGGCGTATAATAATAAATAAAATTCCTTTTATTCTCCTATATGTATATGTTGATATGTGTACATACATACATTCATACAAACATACATACATACATACATACATACATACATACATATATATATATATATATATATTAAAGGAACCAACACTTTTATATGGACATAATCTTGTATAGAAACGAAGCCAGAAAAATTAGTCAAGAGGCGTAGTGTATATTAACATATCAAGAAAAATTAGATAAAGGATATATAAAATTATAGGCTACAAATTAAAAGGCAGTAAGAAAATAGACATGAATTTTAAATTTTATAAATAAAACTCCTTTAAAATTTTAAAATTAAAAATCCTCTCTATTCTCTCTCTCTTTCTCTTTTGATCATGAAGAAGGGTGACAAACAAGGTAAGGCCACAGCCATAGGGCAAGATCATGCGGGTCATTGATGACATGGGGAAGGTCTAAAAAAAACAATTTCCTTGAAATTTTGGAAGGAAGATTAAATTAAAAATAAGATAAGACAAGTAAAAAGTCATGTTTAAGCATGATACATAATGGTCTGAAAACTACTATTTGCAATTCAAACCAAGTTTGTTATAGTATTTTCTCATAAAAAATTTGAATTGTTTCAACATTTTCAACTCAACCATTATTTTAAACCGAGCTCCCTATATGTAATCCGGATTTTTGAATTCGCGTCCTTGATTTGTCGATGAACTTCCACAAAACGTAACATGGAGCGTTGTCCCTTTCTTTTCCGTCTACATTGAAATGTATGGTTAATTAAAGATAATAATAAATTACAATTTTATGCTAATAAAGAAAATAAATTTTTAACATGCCTATTTGATCTTTTTTATATACATATATATATATATATACACACACACACACACCATAAGCTCTAAGTTGCAAGTATTTGTGTAATTTTCTTCTTTCCTTGTGAAGCTTTGAAATCTCTGTGCTGGACTAAATTTGTTATCCTCAAACTCTTTCCATTACTTACTAAAGTGAAGAATAGTATTTAATCACATTGTTGGGGAGTTTGAAGCATTGGGGTTATCTTTCAATGACTCAGTAAAGTTGTGTAGAGGTTACTCCTAAAGTCCTAAGGCACTTGCTCATGCTTCCTTATTGAGTTAGGGTAGTAAAACCTAGCTTGTACCAAAGATGTACTTTATTATCTTTATTTTTAAGTGATCTTCCTTTTGTTATTGTTATTAGCATGTGCTCTTCGATTAGCATCTCCATGTAATTTTGTAGCTCATCTCTCATTTATCCAGTAGGTTTTTTTTTTTTTTTTTTTAAATCAATTTAGACTTTACTTTTTTGTCTGTTTGACACCACTTTGGCAATGCTTTTCATTACCATTGCTCTTCTTTTGATGTCGTTATTTGGATTGAAGGGTTCCCTTTTTGGATCTCATGCTCATCTTCAAACACGAATAATGATTCATACTCAAACAAACCATGTGCCAACATATTGGAGCTACTCTAACACATTAAATACAATAACTAATTAAAAGTTGTTAAAACTTTTTAAGCCGTAATTAATCACATATCTTATAGCTAATCATACCTAACCTATAAAATAAATAGTAAAAGGCAATTTAGGCCATAGGTCCCCAAATTTTCTAACTCTTAGCATTTGAGTCCCTATATTAACAATTTAGCCACTAAAGTTTTCAAATTCTTAATCTGTTAGCGTATTAGTCTATGTTTTAAGAATTTGGGTACCTAAAACCACAAACTCTGGATTTGTTCGCACTAACTCTGCTAAAGTGATGACGTTCGCCTTTGCTAGAAGTTGGAAGATCATCCTCCCCAATCCCCCCGACCAGCAGTACAATCGCCAGACACGCACAATCGTCGGAGCAGGCTCAGTAGTGGCGGCAGGAACGTGTGCTCAAAGTCGTCTTCCTCTTCCATGCTCTATAGAAAATGAATCCAAAAAGGAGAAACCAAATTTGATTTGTTTCCATTCTCATCGCTGCTGCCGAAGGCTTCGTCGTCTGCGTCTGGAAACAGTCAGCTCCTGCACGGGATTGGCACAGCCAGAGACCCGTAGGAGGAGCTAGTTTTCTCTTCCACAAATTACAGATGAAATTCACTTGCTAATAAATGGGCTCAAGATTGACCAAGCGCAAAGAGAAAAGAGCCCAAATCATATCCTCACCTGATCAAGTTTTCTAATCCCAGCCAATGTATTGACCCGAGTGTGATGCTCAGATCCCACAAGTTTTTAAGTCCAATTTTCTATAGAAATCAAGACCCAACTTATTACGTAAAAAGCCGTAGCTCTCTCAAATAAGTTGCAATTTGTAGAGGATTGGTTCAATTATGAAAAAAAAGTAAATCACTTTCGATGATATAATGGACAACAAATTTATTAAATGTGGAATTAGTGATCAAAAAGAGATTATGGATTCATTTGATATGGACAAAATTGACAATATGGATGATTCAATTGGTCTTGATATGATTGTTGAAGAAGGTGTTATGCATCCTTTTAATGTGGTTGAAATTGAAAACTTGGATGATCACAGTGGTCTTGAAATAATCGGTGAAATTTAAAGTGAGCCATCAAACTAAATTAAGGAATTGAAAAAATTGAATTACAACTTAGAAAACCAAAAATTGAGACCGTTGTTTCTTACGATTTGGCTACCAAGGCATCCTTTGTTCTTGGCCAAATTGTTGGGACAAAAGACTTTGATTTTGAGAGTTTCGAGAACAATGGGACAAGGCTTCAAAGACATATATATAGCTTGGAATTTGTTGGCATGACATTTGTTCATTGCCCGAAACAGGCTTCTCTTCAGAGCTGTCATTTTAGGTTTGGATGTGATTCTACAACTCCCACAAGCTGAAACAGGCTTCTCTTTGAAGCTTCGATCATTCTACAATTTTAATTTTCATTATCTATTTCAATTGTTATAAGTTTATTTCCGCATGCTTCTACCAAACTCTGGATCAAGTTTTTTTCTGTTTCTTTTTTTTTTTTTCCATAAATAGGCTAAACCAATGTAGGAAAATTTAGATATAATTATCGTTCTTATATTTTAGCATTGTTTTGGCTATTTGCTTATGATTATGTATCTATTTGTTGTTTGTCTTAGTGAGTAGTGTTACACTAAATATATGCAATAACCACAAGCATATAAATCAAAATGCGGAAACGTGGATCGACAAACCTCTCGCCATTGAACTTGCTGTGCAATCCACCATGAAGCTCGCTGCCTTACAAACTCCACCAAAACTCGTCGTTTTTATAGCCTGCCTTGGGAGTTTCTAGCTCTTACTCTAAGTTCAAAAGGATGGTGCAAAACTGAAGAAGAACCGAGAGAGTTAGGGACCTAAAACTACTTCTATTTTATACAAAATGCCCTGCGTCATCACACATAAGCGGGAAGAAAGTGGGGAGAAAAAAATAATGGGATTATACTTAATATGGGCCGCTTAAAGGAGATAGGGTACAAGTGCTTACAGCACTTACATATACTATATACACTAATATTAAGTGCACAGAGCACTTATATTAATTAGTGTATATATATATAAATATTTTAGATTCACCAACTTAGCCCATAAATTCTATTATTTACCGCAGTAAAAAACAAAATACACGAATCATGGCGACAGATCCTCTTAGAACGAGTCTTATCTTCCATGTATCATAATTAATTATGTCTCTTAATATTTAACAAATAAACCTTACATTTTTTTTAGGTCTAAACTTAATAATATTTCTCAATTAAATAACTGAATATATATATAAATGAAATATAAGAAAATATCACAACTAAAATAGAGTTTCATAAATTTATTCTTCCAACGAAATTACACAAAGGAATCAAGTCTCATACTATATGCATGATCCTTAAATTTGAAACTTAGGCATATCTTTAGTTAAGGATCATCTATAATCAATTTAGTATTAACGTGTTCAATGACCACTGCTTTTTTCTTTAATACGTTCTTTTATGACTAAATATTTATTATTAAGGTGCTTAATTTGACCAACACTTTATTTTTAGTCACAAAACTATATCTAAATTGTCATAATATATATTCTCAATGGCTTAGTAATTGAATCCACAATTCCAAGCCCATAAATGAATCTCTTTATCTATACACTATACGAAGTAGTCTTAAAATAAATACGAACTCAATCTTTATAGTGGAAGAAGCAGTCAAAGTCTGCTTTGCATTTCTCTTATATACAACTCCACTGACAAATATCTAGATCTTGATTTCTGTGCATCAACACTGCCAGTGAAGTCTAAATCAGAGTAGCTAATCACTTCTAAATTTTAAGTTCGTATATACGTAAGCATGAAGTTTATGGTTCCCTAAAGGTACCTCATCACTTTATTTGTAGCTTTTAGGTGGTCAATACCTAAATCAATATGATGTGTTCTTAACATTCCTGCATCAAATGCAATGTCATGTCTTGTGTAGACTTGAACATACATAGGGCTTTGGTAACGCCCTAAAATGTGTTTCTTCTTAAACGGCAGATGTTTGTAGTATACAAAAGTTGCTGTATCCACATGGAGGTGAAAATTTGTAACTTGGGAGATTGATAAATATAAACGGTCAAAGAGGCAAGCAATTTTTGAAAGCAAAGTTTAAAATGAAATAAATATTTTTGTGATTTTTTTATTTTAAAATTTAAAACATAAAATTAAAATGGTGAAGCTTTGAAAATCTTTTGTATGTTTCGCAACTGATATAGAATTTTAACTCTAATTAATAATTATCTTAAGCATTTGATTTATTATATTTTTTCTCGTTAATTGCAAGCACCTTTACTCATTTTATAGGTCAACCAAAAGTGACAATATAGCAAGCCATAATGCAGTAAGAGTCTTCTTATAAAAGTAGCAAAATAATCATCTCTTACTAATGATTAAGTGCATTAATTATGAAAATTATAACCGCTGTTACTCAATTATAATCAATATAATTGTAAGATAGAAAAGATAATAACAAACCAAAATTATTATATTTTTAATTCCAGTAGCACCCCGTCTTATTAATTGGTTTAAGAATACACAATGCCATCCTCTATCTACAATAAATCAAGAATTATCAAGCATTTACTGTGTCAGTCCATGTTTGTAATGCAACAAAAACTCAAATTAATAACCGAGCATGACTTCAGTATTATCAATATTAATTTTGCAATACAATTAAATTACATAAAAAAAGCATGACTGAATTTACGTAATAATTGGGTAGCATAACAATATTAACAAAACTATTAAAAACATAAAGATATAATTTACTCCACAAAATATAAGTAGTACAACACAGATATAAAGTTAAAATTTATGCCAGAGTACTATGCATACAAGATCATTTCTCTATCTTACCAAACTCTCTACACTATTTTAGATATTATTTTGTTATTTTTAATGGGATTAGGGATACTGTTGAGCAGAATGCTCAGCAGAGGAAAGGAGAGAAAATTGCCAAAAGGCCGTAGGGGGATGCAAAATCGGGCATCAAAGGCTTGGTATTTATAGTGCTAAGAAATTAACTATTTACTAATTTTTTTATATGTTTTTCACTGTTTAAGTATTGAAAAATTTGGATCAAATTGATCCTTTTTCTTCAATTTTTCAACGCGAAATTCGTCTCATCATTGTGGGAATTTAAGCTTGAGATCAGTTGTAACGCAGCAGTTGACAGCGCTGAAATGGATGCGATTTGAGCTGTTTTTATGTAATCTAATGATTAGTAGGTGAGCTTTGAATTTGGCCTAGGTGGGGCCAGCAGGACCAAACTTGAGAACTGTTCGATTAGTCCTGGTATACAGATCCAATGGCTTAAAGGACGGCTAAACATAAGCACGGCTGCATGAGATTTGACACTGTTTGAGATTCCCTCTGATGAGCATGATCTGCATGGGCAAATCGTAGAGTGACACGTGCTTTCCACTTTTAGAATTTGAATCTTTTGGCTTCTTTTAGTGCATTTGATGTCTGATTTTATCCATTTTGGTTTCGTTTTGTTTCATTTTTCCTCCATATTTCAAATCTAAATTTCACAAACACACTAAACTAATTATTTTACAAACAAAATATTTACAAAAATATTTAAAATATTTATTTAACAATAAAACACACAAAAATTACTAAAAATAGATAAAAACTTTCAAAATTAACAAACCTTAACAGATATGCTATTTAAGACTCGAGATTATTTTTAGAAATTACTAGAAACATATTAAAACATATTTACAAAGGCAAAACTTATTTACAAATATTTTATGACTCAAAATAAAATCACAAAATGTAAATTTTACTGTTTTAATTATTTACAAACTAGACACATATTTAACATACTAAAACGACTCTAAAAATTAACAAAAATATTATTAAACATAAAAACCACACTAAAAACACATTTTTAAACACATTTTAACACTAAGACACAAAAATATCTATTAATACAAAAATGCTATTAATTAAAGGATTTAATGAGAAATAAAGGTATAAATAAATGATTTAAGCCTTGTAAAATATACATTTTTATAGTCTCATCAGGCTTCCAAAAGCTAAAGCATATAGGATCTTCTTTGTTTATTCTCCTTCATAATTCATTTTGGGACATTGTTTCAAATTAAATTTATCATCCTTTACAAATAGGAGCTATACTACGTGAATAATCTTTTATCTAAGATCTCTCTAAAACCTTATTGATATAGGTTTCTTACGACAAACTTAAAATTCCTTTATATCTGTCTTTATAGATAGTCATGCTAATGATAAAAGATACATCACTTATGTCCTATATATCAAATTTTTGGAGAGAAATTGTTTCACCTTATATAGCAAAACTTTATCATTGGTTGCAAGTAAAATATCATTCATATATATAATAAGAAAACAAATTATACTCTCACTAACCTTCTAGTATATACATTGATTCATAATGTTTTCTACAAAACTAAATAAAGAGATAACATCATGAAATACCATTAACAGAATGATTGTTTCTATCCATATATGGTTTTCTTAAGCTTGCATACCAAATGCTAATCATCACTAGCGGAAATCCTTCTGGTTGTTTCATGAAAACCTCTTCCTTTGGATCTCTATTGAGAAAAGCCTTTTTTACATCCATTTGTTGCAATTCTAAGTCAAAATATGCAACTAATGCCATAATAATATGAAAAAAAATCTTTCTTTGATATAAGAGGAAAAGTCTCCTTGTAGTCGACCCCTTCTCCTTGAGTAAATCATGTAGCGATGAGCCTTGCTTTATATCTTTCAATGTTGCCCACCCATTTACAACCTATGGCAACTCGACAAGACAAGATCTCAGACTCTGTTAGATGCCATAGAATTCATCCCATCTTTTATGGCGTCGAACCAAAATTTGATTCTTTACAATACGTGGCTTATAAAAATGTTTGAGGATCACTTTCAGCTGTAATGTTATAGTCCAATTCTTGTAGATACATAGCATAATCACTAGGAATTGTTGATTTCTTTATTCTAATAGACCTTCTTAATGTTATATCAACATTTTCTTAAGGAACATGTTGTTCAACTAGTTGTTCAATTATTTCGGTATCTCTTGAACAATTTGATCTACTGGATTATAATCAACAACTTGTGGAACTTCAATGATCGATTGTCCAATACTTGTTTTAACTTAAAAAGCGTTGTAAACAACAACCAATTTATCACTTGAGCAGAAAGATTGAGCATTAAAATGATCTTTCTCAAAAACAATGTTTTGTGATTGATCGCTCCCACTGATCAAGCAATTCTCAAGAAATTTTGCATTTCTCGATTCCACAATCTTGTGTTGTAAGATGGAAAATAGACTCTGTATCCTATAGACCTTTCAGTATATCCAATAAAATACTCATTAATGGTCCTTGGATCTAGTTTATTTTCTTGTGGTTTATAAACCTTTACTTTAGAAGGGCATCCCAAATGTTTATATGTTGCAAACTCTGTTTCCAAACCTTTCATAATTCAAATGGTGTCCTTAGGACAACCTAAGTTGGAACTCGGTTTAATATATACATGGCAGTTTTAAGAGTTTCAATCCACATGGATTTAGTTAGTTTGGAGTGAGCACACATATTCCTCACAATGTCTATTAAAGTTCAGTTTCTTCTTTCTATCACACCACTCTATTCTGCAAAACCAAGGATGGTGTATTGGGTAATTATCTCACATTCTTGAAGAAACTTTGTAAATAGACCAAGTGTTTGTCCATTCTTAGTGTATCTACAAGAAAATTCTTCACCTTTATCCATTCTAATTGTTAGACATATATGCCCTAGGAAGTAAAATATTGAAGTATGTTTTTGGAGACATTTTATCAATAAAGAGTTTATTTATTATTCATATACCAAATGTTGTCTTCTTTATGTTCATTTTTGTTAAATATATGATAAGCAAATAAAAGTCTAAGACTGTTAGTCTAAACCTTTAAGAATCGTGCATATGATGGACAGATTATGCGAAAGATATGAATCTCAAAGATTGTGGTCTAAATCATAAGATACACAATCGTGGGAATAAAGTTGGAAGCTTTATTCATGCTATGATTGTTATGTTGTCTGCATCCTTAATGGAAGATGACTTGTATTGATCATTGAAGTGCATGCAATATTGAGTGATAATAGTTTGAATTTCTTGAGCAATTAAGAAAGACATATAGATTGTCATGAGTTTTTAGGGTGTTAGAATTCACATCAAGCTATTGTGAGTTTACATACTAGAAATATTTGTAATATCATTCCAAGAAGGAATTTTAAAGAAATTACGGTTTCTTATTCTAGCAAATCAATAAATGGCAATGTTAGTTAATAACT